>JANPWN010000182.1:0-15090 GCA_027406425.1 Blastocystis sp. subtype 8
GACAACTCATGATTCACACCCAACTGCAGGTTCTCACGAATCGTACCACTGAATAAAACAGGTTCCTGATTAACTGCACCTAACTGAGATCGATACCAATCTAAATTCAGAGTCTCTACGTCCATTCCAGCCAACTCTATTTTTCCAGTTACTGGCTTGTACAGTCGTTGAATAAGTGATATGATGGTACTCTTACCACAACCACTAGGACCCACAAATGCAACGGATGAGCCTTGTGGGATAGTAAAGGATACGGACGACAATACTTGCACATCAGGCCTGGAAATGTAAGCGAATCCAACTTGATCAAATCTAATATCTCCATTCTTTCCTTCAGTTGTAACTGCCCTTGCATCTTCATTTTCATTCTTCTCTTTTAGCAGAGCGAAGACATTGTTAGCAGATTGCTGTGCGAGTTTCAGAGATGCAGTATAAGCGATATTAATCCCGATGAATTGAGCACACATGAACACTGACATCATTACCACAAACATATTGGTGAATTCTGTCTCACCACGAGCAACCATTCCAGAACCCACAGCCAATGTAATTAACATGAATGATGATGGGAGGAAGGTAGCAAGACCTTGACCCAATGCTGAATGTGTCGAACGCTTATTGGTCAGTTTATCAGTCGAAATTAGGGATGTTTGAATTCGATTTAGCAGTGTTCTTTCCAGATTATAAGCATGAATTGTATGAATATTCAGTAAGTAATCTGTAATCTCACCGGATCGCTTTATCAAATCATTGTCAATAGTTTCGGTAACATGGAACACAATCATATTCTGTAGATATTCAACAACTACCAGAAGGGGAGATAGAATGATAGCTAGAATTGCTAATTTCCAGTTTCCTGTTGGTCCGAAGCATAATATGAGACAAAGAACTGCAAGGAAGAAGTTCTCAATGAGAGGTGACAGTCGATCAATGATATCTCGAATACGTCTACCATCAATACTAAGACGAGAAGTTAGAACAGCGGGAAGATGACGAGGGTCATCAAAGAAAGCAGCAGGACTTTGAATCAACTTCTGAAAGCATTGTGATCGAATATTGATAATAATGTCCTCACCTACAGTTGCATGAAGGACCACAATCTCATAAGTGCCAGCAATCGTAAGGATACCTGTAATTAGGACCGGGATGTTGAGCATCCAACCATCATGTAAGAACTCAGACAGATCCTGCACATATACAAGACTCTGGATCGTCGCACTAGCATATGCATAGACAGGAGGGAAGAAAACACGACAGATTGTTCCGATAAGTCCAACCCAGAAGAGATATGAGTGTTTACCGGCGAAATGGAGGATCTTCACTAACCTAATTCGTTTCATATCATTCTGAGAGATCTCATCGATTATGGTCTTTTGCTCTTCCTTCTTCTCTTCATCAGTATCCACTTCACCCTTCTCTTTCTTCTCTCTTTCTGTAGGTGTTATTGGTGAATTTATCCCCACAGTAGCTTGACTGTCGTACAATCCGGCATAGATTCCCTTTGCATGCATCAAGAAATCGTGTGTCCCCTCCTCAACGATACGACCCTCATCTATTACAACTATTCGATCACAGTTGCGAATACTGCTAAGTCGATGAGCCACAACTATAATACTGAGACTACCTCCTTGTTGAATATTCACTTTCCGAATCTGTTCAATAGCTTGCTGAACAATAACCTCACTCTGAGTATCTAAAGCACTAGTTGCTTCATCAAGAATAAGAACACGCGGTCGACGTACCAGGGCACGTACTATAGCAATCCGTTGTTTCTGACCTCCTGAAAGTGAAGCACCAAGTTCTCCAACAAAGGTATCATACCCCTTAGGGAAGGAACGAATGAAACTGTCAGCGTCAACAAGCTTCGCTGCTTCAATCATCTCTTCTTCTTTGCAGTTTACTTGTCCATACATGATATTCTCTCGGATTGTTCCCGAGAAGAGAACAGGCTCTTGAGCTACATAACTAATTTGATTTCGTAGCCATATTGTTGACAGCCTTGACACATCCGTATCTCTCCATGTGATGATACCCTTCTGAGGCTTATAGAGACGCATAAGAAGTTTCAAGATAGTAGATTTTCCGCATCCACTCTCACCCACAATACCCAGCATTTCATTTTCATGAATAGTTAGATTGAGTCCATGTAATACTTGGATGTCTCGTGAAGCATATTTGAAATCAATATCCTTGAAACAGATCTCTCCAAGACTGTTCTGGGGAACAATAGGTGAGTCAGGTTCTGTTATCTCATCTTTGTGATCAATGACATCGAGAAAGTAGGCAGCAGACATACGAGACTTCTCCAAAGCCTGAAGACAAGTAAAAGAACTACCAATCCCAATGAAGGAATTCAGAACAGCGTACACAATAATTGCCACTTCACTTCCCACAAGACACCGGTTTCCACTCTCGAACCAACACTCCATTACTTCACTACAAATCGACGCACATATTCCGGAAGTAACATTATTGAAGCACACATCAACATCATTTGTAGCCACCGAAGTACAGTTATTGTTGAATAAGTCGATAGGATAATGCTTACGATCATTGTACACAATCACAACTGTGAACACATATATGAGAGCATTTGCCATCTGATTGGATCCAGCCATCCCACCAAGAGCACAACCAGCCTCACGCATGATCCTTTTGGCAAAATCGCCACAGTCCTGCACAATCTTATGATACTTGTCGCTAATCTTCGTCTCAGCTCCAAGTGAAGCAACTGTTTTAACATTTCTGAAGGCTTCCTCAGCGATTGCATCTGCCTCTTGATGTTCCTTCATCACTAACTTGCTCCATCCACTCATAGCCATCCCAAATCGCATCCCAGCATAACTCAGGAATGGGAAGGCGATGATTGCAAAGATAGTTAGTTTCCAGCTCTATGTATAATAACAAGTTATAGAGAATACAAAGATGAACCCAATAACTAATCCACAAATCATGGATGCTAGTGAACGAGAAAGTAATCCAAGACCTGGTCCTAATCCATCGACAATTCTGGAAGATTCCTCAGAGAATCGCTGTCCAAGTCTTCCAGGACTGACACTCTCAATGTACTCGACATCATGATGGAGCAGAGATTCGACATAGGCTTTACGAAAACCTCTTGTCACATTCTCTACTATGGTAACATACACAAGCAAATACCTGCAAAGTATCCAAGAAGAAGTCTTTCTAAGTATGCAAACACTGCAGAAGCAACGAGAATAGCTGTATACCAGATAAGAGAACTGGTGATTCGACTAAGGTCTATTTCAACCATGTTCAGATCATCCAGTACCCAACCAAAGAACAGAAAAGACAGAGTTGACACAACCCCGGAGAGGATGGAACCTATGATAAACACCACTATGAGACCCAACATATATAACCACATGTCATTGCAATACGTTGACCCCTAGTAGAGAAACGGTTGAACAAAACAGACAAGGAAACAGATTGCAAACTATTCGATGCCGTCTGAACACTGGAATCTTTAATCTCTCCATCACTATCAGATGCAACAGGTGCCAATTCTACACTCTTGGTACTCATGCTTAAGGTAATAATGAAGAATGGAGAAACCCTGAAAAGAGCGGCTGAATCCGATTGGCTGAAAGAGGACGTTACACCGAATCCATTTGGTTACTACATAACTGTCATTCCCGCGTCCTAACAGCCATCAAATCAGATCCAAGTGGATGCAAGAGATGTGGTACCTCAGATTGCATAAATAGAAGAATTAGAAATACTTTGCCGGGAAGAAGTTTATGTCGGAAAGTGATGTTCAAGGATT
This sequence comes from Blastocystis sp. subtype 8, assembly GCA_027406425.1. NCBI lineage: Eukaryota > Bigyra > Opalinata > Blastocystidae > Blastocystis > Blastocystis sp. subtype 8. Next base: position 3,788 of record JANPWN010000182.1, read on the forward strand.
GAGGCGATACTTGTAATAAAATAATAGCCACCCAATGTAGACCTTCATAAACTATAAATCAAGAATAATTATTATATCTACCATTAACACATCAGAACATGTTTTGTAGAAAGCTATCACAATAGATAGAAAATTAAGTAATAAGACTACAAAAGTGCAAAATAAGGCGATACAACTTCTAAACAAACAGGAAAGAGGAAGAGGAAAGGGATGAAAAGAAGATCATATATAGAACAATGAGAATAGAAGAGGGATTCCAGTTTCATCTTCAAAACGTTTCTTTACATCACAAGCTTCACGTTCTAAACAACTACACTTGTTTAACTAATAGTGATTCGAATTTATTCAATATTACTAATTCAGCTAAATGAAGAGCATTTCGAGCTCCTTCACGAGCAGAAGAAGGACGATCTTGAACATGAAGATTGAAAACTAATAAGGGTTTCATATTGATACTTCCACGAAATTGGAGATCTATATATTCAATTATCAATCTTATTATACCTTCTAAAACTAAATCAAAGACTCGTTCATCAAAACATATACAAATATCGATATCATTTATATTCTTTTCATCTTGAAATCGTTGAGGAGCTCGTTTCACACGCATATCTCGTTGAAGCATAGGAATTATTTCACGCTTTGTGAAACTATAATATTATATATCATCATATTCATACAATTCTTTGTTCTTATCAATTAGGTCGTTTAGAATCAACTCATAGTCTGTTCCGAATTTGTATCTATCATTCATTCATTCTCATTTTCATACGATAAAGGACTTTTAGCTGTTAAACCAGGAATCTTTATCTCACTTCCTGTTCCATAAGAAACAACACGAAGATTGTTCTTCTATGTATCAATATTATTCAATCAACTAGTCACTTCAAACAAATCATGAGCTTCCATACTTCGATTCACATTTGAAGAACATATCGTTGCAAATCGATATCCATTACTATTCCAATTCATTACACAGATTTAGAATGATTCACTATTCTCTCAAAATACTACACATTTTCACAATCACAATTCATATTTCTTTCGTCATTCAACAATTCTTTCATATTTGATCATCAAAACCCCGAACTATCATCAAATCAAATCTATTCAACTCATTTTCATTCATTTATGACTTCTGAAAGTGAGGATCAATCTACAGAAGTTGATTCCCATGTATTATACTCTATCTTATTCTCAGTTATAGGAGAAGTGTTATTTCTGTAATCGGATATTCAACAGTATGTCTGCTATTCGATATCATCAAGTTTATTATATCAATATTCATCAATTCTAGTCTGTTTGTCCTTTCAATCCTCACTCACCTCGATTTTCACTCATTTGTTGTTTCTGTCAATTGTATATCATTCATTTATTATTCATTTCATAGTCAAGCATCTACTCCAGAACAGATTCTTCAACACTTACACTCATATCATGAACAAGATCCTATTCCGCGATTTTGTAGAGGTAAATACTGTAAATCATCTCATCAAACCACTAACAACTCACTCATCCTCCCTTCCCAACAACTAGTCACAGGAAATCTTCCTTCTTCTCTATTACATTCTTCATATCATTTCATTCACGATTTTCATCTTCCTGGACTTCAAAACAATCCTCTTTCAATTCATACTCCTTCTTCTGATCTCAAATTGACGAGTTATGATACTGAAATGATCGAATCAAATTGTGTTCTATTGAATTGTGGAGGTGGAATTGTTAGTAGTTCGATGTTCAATGGATATCTCGCAGTCAGTTGTGTTGATAATCGATATGGATTGATCCTTCCTCATCGTTCTATTCAATCAAACACACAATCAACACTTCCTATTTCAAACTATGACAATATCATCACTATCTATTCCATTTCATCCAAATTGTCTATCAAACCCTTTCTCCATCTCTTTCATCATCATTCATATGCTACTCAACTATGTTGGATACCCATTCCTACGGAATGTGAAGAAGTGATTGGAGTATTAGGCTGTGTTTATGTAGATGGAAGTGTAGATATCGTGAGTGTAGGATTGTTGAATGAAACTAATTATAGATTCCTCATATTCAATCCTCCTCTACTCCAGTGATTGAAATCACCCCTTCAATTCATATTGAAGAAGAAGAACGAATCACAACAATGAACATCAATCGATGGTTCCGTGATATTCTTCTATTTGGATATGAAGATGGGAGTGTGAGTGTGAAACGCTTCGAAGTTGGTGATGAATTGAGTCTTGTAAGAATGAAATGAATGTATGATTGAAGAGAACAATGAGTGTATTGAAAGGAAATCATTGTCAATTTGATCGATGTGGAATTCGAAGTGTCGTGAGTAGTTATCTGAATCGAGAAGATGTGATAGTTTGTGAAGAAGTGAACGAATGATAATGATTTGATGAATAGAGTGGAATGATAAGTATATGGAACATGAATCGATCTGAAAACTGTTTGAAGAGTTGGGATATTCAAGATGAGATTCGAGGAGTGATCATTGTACCTGAACTAATGAAAGAAGGATATGGATAATGAAATGAAGTGATGCTTAGAACAATCGGAATTGCTTGTGAAAATCAAATTCGATGTCAACAATTGAATTCAGGAGGATTTCGATTAGTGTGAGAATGAATGAACGAATTAATGACAGAGAAGAAAGCAAAGGAATGATCGCTGATGTGTGTACAAATCCTGAAAATGATCTTGTGGTGTATTGTACGAGTAATGGAAGAGTCCATTATTGGAACAAAGTGTGTGGTTGGATGAAACGGAATCGATTACGTACTCGAAAAGTATCTACAAATTCAACGAGTATTGATTGGGGTCGATTAGAACTCGTTTGCACTGAACAACGACTTGATCCTCCTGTTAATGAAACTCTCAATATGGATGGAATTGAATTGATACTGAATGAAAATCAATCACATCATAATAGAAACAAATCAATCACTCTATGTGACTATCGTTGTGGATGGTAAGACTGAAGTTTGTACTATAACTGTAGGAGTAGTGTAAGTAGTTTTAATAGATATATCGGATTTGGGGGATTACATGGATTATATGTAATTTGTTTAATCAAGTAACAGTGTTTGTTTAGAAATGAGTGACTGGAGATCTATTCATTCACTATCAATTTGTTTTAACAAACAATCAACTAAATGACATTTCACAAAGATGTCCGAGCATTAATAATATGGAGAAGGGCCTTTGAATAAGATTGTAAAGACGATTCATCCAATGTACTTATTCGAGGAGGTAAACGGATCATCTGTACATCAAATAAAGATCAATAAACCACAAGTAGATGTGAATGAAGAGTCAGGATAGTTGAGACTGATACTTGAGAGAGGATAGTATCCATATTTGTACAGAGCAATTGAACCAATGCTACTGTTCTATGGATCAAGTGACTCAAACAATGGAACAGCTCTATACGTTGATGATCTGGAAGAGACAGGAGCAATGACAGAATTCTGGCCAATTTTGAATCAATCATTGAATTTGTTTCTTCTTTCTAATTATAACATAAATTCACTTGACAAACAAGACAGCTCGTAATGAGAGATACGAAACAAGCCAAAACTTCATAATTATCAATACATTCTTTCACATTCTCCAAAATTGCTAAGATTTGTGTACTTGGTTCAAGCCATTGGGAAGGTTTTACACAGAGTGAGTGTAGAATGGTATTCACAACGGGACTGGAACACTTCGGAACAGAGCATCGAATAATACGTTCTCTCTCCCACTCCGCGGCAGAAGCCATCATGTCTTGTTGGATAAGATAAGTGACATGAGTGGAAAGAAGCATATCCACCATATTATATTCGAGAGAAGCACCTCTGGGAATGAAGAAAAAGGATGAAATATACGGGATACAGGTAAGTGTCTGAAGAAGAGTATAAAGCTCTCGATCTGAGATAGGATGTCTGGAATCAATTATAAGATACAGGAGATCACTCAAAGAAGAATCTGAAGGAAGATGAGACTGAGTCTAATAATAAATTAGCAGTGGTGAATCAACTATAAGAAGTGTCTGAATGGGAATAGAAATATCAATTTGAGATTGCATACAATCAGTCAGATAATCAAGGAGAAGTTGTCTCACTACATTGATTCCTTTAGGAGAGTAACAAATCTAATCTAAATATGCTGATCCAAACGATACATGTCCTAAATATGACATCATCTCAGCTGCAGCAAGAGAAAGGAAAGAAAGACCATTCGATATAATTTGTGACAGAATCTGGAGATTACAGTACTAACCTCATCTTATTACACCAAAGCAGCTTTTTGAACAAATATAGAGATCTTCATCCTCCTTATCCAATTTAGTTAGAATTGATTCCATCGTCATCACATCCTTACGATATAATATATCCCACAATAATTCATGTTCCCTATAAATTAATAAAAAAAAAGTAGTCGCAACCAAGATGAAGAAGGAACAGTTCCAGTAAATATCTGTCCAATCTCTGTCATTCCCGAATTTCGAGATTGGAGTTTATCTACCTGAATCTTACAAATCTAAATATAATTTCCAACTTCTGTTTGTACTTTTCTCCACTCTATCAGCTGATCGAGGGTAACTGCAGGAATATCCTGACCTTCTCGAAATGGACATGCATCAGCCATTGTTTGGATCTCCTCCAAACCATCAATAACCACTCCTGAAGAAAGAATGGCATGAGTGAAATGACTTACTAAAACCATCTAGCAATGAACAAAATAGCTCCTATCTCACATTTCCATAGAGGACCAATTCCTTTAGATAAGAAAGAATCAGAACTGGCTCGGATTCACGAGGATTCTCTACAATCTGATGGAAAATGGAAGGATCAGGATTTGATATCAAATAATCCTAAAGTTGATGGACTAACAATAACATACTTGAATGAAGCTAACAAAGTAGTACTGATAGATGTATTCTGTTGGATAGGGAATAATAAAATTGATTCGATAAAAATCGAGATATTTAGCACACTCCTTCAGAGAATAGGCTAGATCGGCTTCTTCTTGCTTTTCCAAATCAAGGAGATCAAGTGCATCCATTATAATCGACCGTAGATCCATACAATAGTCACAGCATAGTGCCCGAGGATCTATCCTTCAAAACTAGAGAAGAGAGTTACTTTCACATTCTGCTATTTGGCTGTGAAATTGAATCGATGCATAGTGAACATTCAACTGAATCTATCACTCAATGCAACATTATAAATCCACATTCAGAATTGCTTTTGAATATTCATGAAACGTATGAATTTGGATATCCGTTCCCTCCCCATTTTCCTATAACAGTCAATTATGTCCATAATTATTACTGAATCTGTTAATAGATTTAGAGAGGTTTCTTTTATTTGCGATAGGGAACAAATAGACAATCGATTCCATGAACCCCATGAGCATGATAATCTAGCACTTTCATTACTCATAATTCACTTACTTCTTTGAAATGGGTGTACCTGTCCTTGTTTCCTCTTCCATATCCATTCTTACCAAGTCTATAATTGTAATTCACTTTTTATTGGTACCTGAACTTCAAGGACGTATCTATCTATTCTTAAGAGTTCTTCTTATATCAATCCACTTTGCTCGGGGTTTATTTCACTCTTGCTCGGGTTTTGACTAACCATTTATACACTAGACCCGAAAGAACTATGGTGAAAAGAAGTGAAAAGATCAAAAAGATGTTGCAGACAGTCTTTACAAAGAGTTATGATCTTAGTGTGGTATGTGGGAAACATATAGTGTTGAATGTCTAGAAAGCTGTATACTACGGTTTTATTCCATTTCTGGTGTATCTGGGTGTAAAGGATACTCAACTTCCTGTGTATCAACTTTTACTTCCCTTCTTTTGACGAGACAGATCAGGGTATTAATTTTGAAAAGATGGTCGTTTACAATTCACTTGTTTGTTTGTATATTGGCGTAATGATCTTTGTTCATTTTTCTAAATATTTGGAATTACTACTATTCAAATAGCACTCAAGTAATATCATTTTATTTATGGAAAAGACTGATTATCATTCTCTCAGGTCTAAATTTGATGTAACTCCATAGTAGACCCTTTAAATATGTAGAAAGAAGTAGAACAGTTTGAACAACTTGAATACTTTTCTACACGTGATTATTGCAATTCTTTGGAAGAACAGCTGAGTAAAGAAATACAACTTCGTTAAGGAAGTAGAGGAATCAAATGATCAGTTGCATCTTCTTACAGAACGAGTAGCAGAATTGGAAAATGAATTAGATGGAATTATATTACAAATGGTAATCAATCCAAGGCATTATAAAGAGTAGGCAAGTGGATACATGAATGAAAGTGAAAGTGATCGTAATAAACTCCTCAAACAATATAAAGACTCGATTGATGAAAAACAGTACTGTAGATGACATTGTCTTAGGAATAGGAAACTGTTAGAACGATTACGCGAAATGCAAATTACACAAGAAACAGTTCTTTTGATTATTATTAGTCATATGTAGAATCAAGATATTATCGTCCATCTACAAAGCCGATTACAACAAATACATAACGAGCCCTGTCAACTCCCTGACAGCAAATCGACTCTACTGAACTACCTACAATATGTTGCTAATCGAATGGATTCTGTTCTTTGTTTCAACAAACATAAACGCAATACAAAGCTTACAGAGAGTTAAGGCCTCCCTTCAGGATCTCCACGTAGTTAGTCACACTCTCAGGTTCTTCTGTCTTGATGGTGATCTTGCAGTTGTTTTGAGCAATGAGCAACTCGGTCTCAAAACACTTTCCAGTATGTTGAGCCACCAAGAAGAACTTCATGACTTGGCCCTGATATCCGTTAGCAACAGTAGCAATGTTAGAGCCGAGAAGAGTCTGAGCCACGAGGTTGGGATCCGAAGGAGCAGAAGGAATCTGGAAGGTCTCCACATGCGCCTCAGGGAGAGACATCCACTTCTGCTGGAAGGAGTTCTTATCTACCACAGGATTGGCATCGAGAGCGAATACAGGAGGCATCGTAGCAGTGGGCATATCGAAGTTCATGAAATCATCCATTCCTCCCATACCCATACCAGCATCAGCACCCATACCATAAGGATCGGCGGCAGGCTCCATAGCATTCTCCATCGGAGCGACAGCAGCAGGCTCTTCCTCCTCTTCCTGTTCTTCATCTTCATTATAACCAAGATCAGGCACAACTAACTCCTTGGTAGTAATGAAGTGTGCAGCTGGCTTCTCATAGATAACGGAGAGTGTGTTGAACTCATCGAACAGAGTACTAATCAACTTCTCATCCATTTCCACAAATTCCTGAGCCTCTTCATGAGAGTCAATCACACGCTTTGCAGACTCAATATCGTTCATCAACAGACGATAGTACATATGGAGACGATCGGACACATCCGGTGAAGAGCTATCCTCAGAAAGAGCCTTGAAGAGACGACCCATCATAGCCTGCATCTCAGGAGCACGGATAAAGAACAGTTTCACACATGTAGTCAATAGCTCCAGACGCACATTCACACTTGTCTGTTGCTCGAGATCATCAATCAGGGGTTCCACAATGTAAGGAGCATCAGCACAGAAGTTGGGGAAAGTACCAATCAGCCACAAACAAGCAGCACGACCATTAGGATCCTCAGTCTTACGCAGAATACGAGGCACGAAAGCCATGACTTCCTCTGCATTTTCAGGATGCTTACGTAGCATATCCTGCATCACAATCGTGGTCTCAGCACGAATATAATCGACATCAATATCAAAGAACTCAACCAGAGTCTCATAGCAGCGTGTATGAGCAATCTCCAGAGTGATACCCAACTGGCTAATAGCGCGAATAGCAGCTCGAGAGGTTGATTCAGGAGTTCCAGGTACATACTCCTTCAACTCATTCAGAATCTCAACGAAATTATTCTCAGTGGCCAACATAGGGAGAATCTCAATCTTCAACAGATGGATGAATGTGGGTTCATTGTACCGACAGTAGAATTGACGGTACTCATCCTGGAAAGTCTCCTTGCTACGACGCAACATCAACTTCATATGGGCCAACACACAGTAGGCCACTTCAGGAATGTTACTAGCCATAAGTGTCAAAAGAGGCTGCTTCAAACGAGTCATCACCTGTTGGAACACTTGAGGCATGTTTACAGTGAAGGACATATACACCTTTGTAGTAGCCAGAATGACAGCCGTGTTATGATAACGAAGGAATGGCTCCAACAGATTCATGATACCAATCAACTCTCGCTCATTTTCAGGCTGGTATTGAGCCACCAAATCCAACACAATGCAAATACACCATTCATTAAAGTCCTTCAGACGGTTCAACAGATGGTGAATCAGATTCTTAGTCTTAGGAAGATCACCTGTTATTTCCTTAAGAGCCAACAGAGCATTCGTGACTACCAGAGCGTCCTCATCAAGAACTAGATTCTGAAGAGCAGTAACCAAATTGCTCTCGCGCACACGATCCTTTTCAATGTGATACAGCTTCAAAACACCCATAATAGCATTACGACGAACATATGCACTTTGATCAACAAGGCCACGCTCCAAACAAGGAACGACATATTCTACAACAGTCTTCAGACGCAGGGAGCAGAGAGAACGAAGAGCCATTCCACGAACAGTAGGATTATCGTCACGACTAGGTAATGATAACGCAGTACAACTTACCAATCCTTTTCAAAAGTATTAATAGCAAGAATAGCAAGATCCTGGTTCTGCTTGGCATATGTGACAAGGAACTGGTTGGTCATCTTCTTGACGACAATATCCTTGGTAATTGAAATCTACCCATCATCCAAAACACTCAAAAGAACCATAATCACAGGAGTGAAGAGCTTAGACATATCAACTCCCATTGTAGAGAAGTTGATCACACGGCGCATAACCTCACGCAGTTTCATCACATCCTTCTGGACATCGGGATTGTTCAATAACTACGTATGAATCTTTGTATCCAAGACCCCTACGGCCATTAACTCATTCACCTCTCCCTTCTTCTTCGGCTGAGCAGCCAGTTTGGCAGCTTCAGCCTGCTTCTCAGCACGAGTTTGCTTAACACGGCTACCTCCACCAATACCAGGAGGAGCATTACTTTCATGCTTCTTACGTCCGAACATGTTGTCTGTGAATCAATTTTAGGGAAAGAAATGCGAGACCCTAATTAACTAAAAATAACTCAAAGATACAGATATTATTACAGGAATAGGGTCCATTCTATTCATAATTTAATTGGGGCCACATGAACAACGAATTTTGCCTTATTTCTAGCTAGAGAAACGTCAGAAATTTGCCGTATTTTGGCTGTGTTTTATCTTCTTAATTCCACGTTATTTGAGAATAGTCGATGTCAAAATTTGGTGAAGTACCTATTGTCTGCTGAGTGTAATAGTTAGTTAGTCTTGATAGCTGGAGATGCCTGTCTTCCTTATGAAGCAAGTGGTATTCCTGAACAATTCAAGAAGATGTTTGTGAGCTGTTCATTGATCCCAATTAATCAAAGATTCCAGGGAAGTTCAACCATATCATTCTTACTGGCAACATGTGTACTGAAGCAGAGATTGGTTTTTTCCAGAGCATCTGTGATGATGTGTCATGTATTCGAGGGCGTTTAGATGATGTATGTGTGATCGTTTGATGTAAGATTAGTCTACGACGTTTCTAGAAACTATTGTGAAGGAGATCTGTGGATACAAATTGGTTGCTGTTAGTGGATCCTACTTGCTTGCTTCTGCCACAGATTCCTTACTGGTAGCAACAGCTGAGAGGGTACGTATGTTTGACGAGAGTGATGAGGTAGATGGGTTGTGATATTGAAATATATGGAGGTACTCATAAATTGTCGGTCGAAAAGAAAGATAAGGTTCTTTATGTGAATCCCGGTTCACTTACTGGTGCATTCAATCCGACTAATGTGTAGGAGGTGAGGTGTAGGACTTGAGTTGATAGAGAGAATAATCCTAGTTTCATTCTTCTTGCACTTCAACCAAACGAGATAACTGTTTTCACATATCAGCTTAAAGATGGAAAACTAGATGTAGGAAAGACAAGTTTTGCAAAGGGTGAATAGTGGAGGTATTATTGTATTTCCCGTTTTTGTTTCAAATTTGTCATTTTATTATTTCCATAAATACGCAATGGATGCGATTCGTGCTAAGCTAGATGACTTAATGGGACCTGACCGAGATGGTGTTCCCAGACATAGAGAAGTTACCGTAGCGTTTGTGTTGTTTACGTCATTCTCCTTAGGATTTCAGAGATAGTCGTGTCTGTAAGTCGTATTTGCTTGGATGTTGCCCTCACGACCTGTTGGGTTCTTCCAAATACGATATTGGTCCTTGTGGTCGTCTTCACGATCCGTTGTTGAAGAAAGCGTAAATTTGATTTCGTAATATAATGATACAGATATGAAGCTGACAGTGATCCGAAACGTTACGGATATGAGGCATATCTGCGAGCTGATCTTCGAGAGCAGATACGCCAATGTGACCGTCGGATTAATGTAGTGGTTGTTATTTATATATGACGGTAGAATGCAGTAAATCGTTACAAAGGAGAGGGAATTCAGAATCTGATGATGATGGAGGAATTCGATGACGTGAAGACACTAGACCAGGAGATTGATAAGCTGAATGAGCAGGTCAAAGAACTGAGTAGAGTTGCTGAGATGTTCTAAGTGTAGCCAAGATGGGTAAAGAAGAATTTATTGACGACATTCAGCAGAAGATTAGTGACAAGATGGAAATTAAAGCAAGTCTCCAGGCATTGCATTTGAAGGAAGAGCAGTTAAAAATGCCTGAGGGATTGAAGTATTGGTCAGGAGAGTGATTGATGATGTAGTGCCCAGACAGCAACTCAAGCTCAAAAGAATCGTATCTGCAATGTGTGTGGAGGCATGTTGTCAATCTATGATATTGATCAGTGATTATTGTCATGAAAAGTGAGTTATAGACGACTTGCCGACCATTTCTCAGGAAAGGCTCACCTTGCTTTCCTCACTATTCGTAAGAAGCTGAAAGAGCTGGAATCACAGCCAATTGTGGTACCGTAATCGTGGAAATGGATTGTGAAAAGTAGACAAGAACAGGAAAGAAGTCATAGTCGCTCTCGTAGCCCTCGTGCTCATTCACGTAGCACCCATAATCATCGTCATCGCAGTAGAAGTCACAGTCGCAGTAGACATAATTATCGAACTCATCGTCATTAGTAATGTTTGTTAAGAGACTTTAGTCTATTCTCTTTCCAGACAAACTCTCTAAATACCTCAATTCCTTGTTCCTTCAACAAACACATTCCCAACAGCATTCAACAACACCGT
>JANPWN010000183.1:0-13638 GCA_027406425.1 Blastocystis sp. subtype 8
TGATGATGTTTGTTAATCATTAGTCTGATCTGTTGATGGATAATGAGTTGATTATGTTTCATGAGGGAGTTTCATTTGTTGTTTATTTATAAACAAGAAATAGTGAGAAACGCCGCCTCCATTAGTTGAATAATTTCCCTATAAAGCAATAGTTGCTTACTGAAAACTTCCACGGTAAAAGAGTACTATGGTGCTAATCTTGTGTGTTTTACTTATTCTATTTCAGTTTGCGAATTGTCAGAATGATCAATCTTATGATGCTGGTTTCTTCACATGTTATTGTTACAGAAGGAGATCTTAATAGGATAGAGCACTATCTGAAGAAGACACTTCCGCTTGACGGGAACTTCCGTTTTCTTCTTATTATTGATATAGCGGTTTATGTTATCCAGGGTTTCTGTTGATGTTAATGATAAGCAGAACACTCTTGAGTGAGGATACAATACTCGAGATTGAAGATTCTTTCATTTCATTATTACATAGATAAGACACATAAGAAATTAGATAATCATCCTCTGTATCGAAGATCTTTCCCATGTTGCTTTGTAGTGGCAGTAAGCAGAATAGGAACTCTGATACACTTTACTGAATCGTTCATGTAAGATATCAGGGCACGGAACTTGCAGAGAATAATTATTCATGAAGTTATTAAAAGCGCGGGAAAACGTATAGTGATAATTAATAATCAAGCATATTATGTCTAATAGCTGACAGATGACTGATTCTTCAGTTATAATGGATAAAACAAACAGTAGGATACTCTTCGGATACAAACCATTATTACACTCAATAACGATGATGTATAAACTCGTTTGTACAGTACCACCGTTATTTCGATTTGACAATATCACATTGCATACTGCACGAATCTATTAAAGATAGAACTCTTACCACTATGCATTCGTGGGTCACTCTCGGCAATTTTCTTAGAAATAAAAGTGGTTCGGCGTCTTTGACAGAAACCGGGGTTTCGGTAGTTTCTAGAATCGTCTTAAACGAGGACTGAGACTACAGTTGTGTTGATCTGACCTTTCCCCTGGGATCAATTTTGATGTAAGAGGTGTTCTGCTTATGGAGAGAGGAAGAACTCATACGTTTGTGACTTTTAAGAGGACCGTACTAATTTGTATCTAGATAAACGATTTGATTAACCTGAAATGGCAGCTCAAACAGACTTCGATGTGGACTCGATAATTGATAAATTGCTAGATGTCCGAGGAGCTAGACCTGGAAAAGAAGTGAATTTACCTGAAGAGCAAATTAAGCAGCTTATATCAAAAGCTACGGATGTTTTTATGAGTCAACCGGTTCTTTTGAATCTACAAGCACCAATCAAGGTTTGTGGTACGGATTTGCGTATGTGTGTAATGTAAAGGAGATATTCATGGTCAGTATTACGATTTACTTCGTCTTTTTGAGTATGGTGGTTTTCCTCCTGAGGCTAATTATTTATTCTTGGGGTCAGACTTGTAGTATTTTTTTTTATATTTTAGAGACTATGTGGACCGTGGTAAACAGAGTATTGAGACAATTTGTCTTTTGCTGGCATATAAAATAAAGTACCCTCGAAACTTTTTCATCTTACGTGGAAACCATGAAACAGATTCCATTAATCGTATTTATGGTTTCTATGATGAGTGCAAAAGACGATATAATATTCGACTTTGGAAGCTGTTTTCGGATTGTTTTAAGTGCCTTCCTATCAGCGCCTTAATCGAAGGACGAATTATCTGTATGCATGGTGGTTTGTCTCCGGAATTATCGTCTATTGATCTAATCAAGAGTATCCAGCGGCCGTGCGATGTCCCGGATAAGGGACTATTGTGTGATCTACTGTGGTCCGATCCAGAGCGGGAGTTGCTGAGTGGATGGGGAATTAACGATCGCGGTGTTAGCTATACATTTGCTGAGGATGTTGTTCATGATTTTCTTCAACAACACGATCTCGATCTTGTGTGTCGCGCTCATCAGGTGATGGAAGATGGATACGAGTTCTTTGCAGATAGGAATCTTGTTACTATATTTTCTGCTCCCAATTACTGTGGTGAGTTTGATAATGCTGGTGGAATGATGAGTGTGGACGAGAATTTGATGTGTTCCTTCCAAGTAGAATTCCTTTATTTCATTAATGTGCAGATTCTCAGACCCGCTAATCGCCAGCAGAAATATTCAACAGGAGCAAATCCAAGGTCTATATAATGTGTTAGGTTGCTTGTTTGAAAGAAAGAGTCTTACTAATGAGCCCAATACTTAAGTTCAGGCACGATCACAGCATGATAAATGTACTTTCCAACTTTAATACGTCCCCGTGAATGATTTTTCTCTCCTTTCTTTCGTGGTATCCATCGGGCAGTTGGAACACAGCAACTAGATTTCTTCACTAACCGAGACAAAGCAACCTTTAGAACAGGTTGCCTACTTATAAATCACATCCACAATACAGACTGACTATAACTACTATCAGGAGAACAAGTGGGGGAAGGCGGATAAAAACTCTTGCACTCGTTCACGTCTACTAAACACCTGTTCCATGGAGAATAACTATTATGCATATCTACACTTGTACCCTCAATCAGTTTTCTACCACTACCAAAGGGATAAAGACTATATGTGGTAGAGCTTTTCACCTTGTTCATGAATCAGTGGTTCTAGCGCAATTCAGTGGTTAATAAATAGAAAACTAGGATTAGTGTGCTTCCTCTTTTGATTGGTTCATAGAAGAACCACTGTACAAATGTCCACTGGAATTATTGATTATTATAGTATCCAATTACTAGTAAGAATCACAATGCCCCACGAAGATTCATCAAGTTTTATTATTGAGATGGTAGAAGTAGTCTCAGTGGTTCGATACATGACTGAAATTCCAATGCTGATGGAGATGAAAACACTTCTTCTCTTTTGTACCTGTCATAGATTAAAACTATTCGTTAATAATAATTTGAAGACTCTTGTATGAGATGGAAATACGTACTGATGTAACAAAACGAGAAAACAGATGTGGCAAGGAGTAGTGTACTTAATTATAGGCCACATTAGCCCTTTATGTTGATCCTCTTGGAGGGAAAAGACGAAATGAAATTCCCGTGGTTCTTTTTATTTATTTTTATCCCGCTCAAATACAATCTTCTATTGCAATTTTGCTGTAACTTTTAGGAGCTGGGAGTTATATGTCTGAGAAGTGAAATTAGAGAAATGATTTGAGAAGTAGTCATCATATTCAGCGGTTAAGTGAGGATGTTGTAAACAGAATTGCAGCAGGAGAAGTTGTACAACGACCTGGAGCTGCATTAAAGGAGATGATGGAGAATAGTATAGATGCCCATGCAACAACAATCTCTGTAGCGTTGGCAAAAGGAGGAACAAAGTTAATGCAGATACAAGATAATGGAGACGGAATTATGGTTAACGAGGGATTGATGATTTAGTTGTAGAAAGACGATTTACCATTACTGTGTGAACGATATACAACGAGTAAACTGCGTCAACTTGATGATCTGAATTCTATTCAGACCTTTGGTTTCCGTGGGGAAGCTCTTGCATCTATCAGTACAGTTAGCAGAGTGTTAGTGGTAACGAAACAGGAGAATGATGTATGTGGTTGGAAGTAGTCACTGGATAAATGGATAACCTTAGAGCACGATACTGCAACAATGTTATTGTTGATGATAAAATTGAAGCAACGGCATCAACAAAGGGAACAACCATTACTGTGGAAGACTTGTTCTACAATATCCCGATGCGACAACGTGTGTATAACCAGAGCAGTAGTGAGGAAACAAAGTTTATTCTTGTTCTTATGCAAGTTTTCAGCATGCATTATGCTTACAGAGGTATCTCCTTTTCATTGAAAGAAGTGAATGGTGGAGGTATTATTTATATATAGATGCCAAATAAGGTTTTGTTTAAGTCTCTCCGTTCAACAACGCTTATAGATAGTATTGTGAATGTTCTGGGATCAGGAATTCGACCTACTCTTCACGAACTAGAAATAGAGCAGGAACCAGGGGTTGAATGCCCCTTTTCTGGAACTATCGTACTGTCGGCTAAATCGCCTGTAACAATTAATTCTACACTCTCTTTTGTATTGTTCGTTAATGGGAGGTATATTCACAATTCTCGCATCAAACAAGGAATATGGCGTGTTTTGGAACAATACTACTATTGTTCGGATACAAACAGCAAGTCCAGAAATCAGAGCTTGTTTTGCTATTTAGCATTGACAATTGATTCACATCTTGTTGATGTGAATGTTCATCCGAATAAACGCGAGATTTGCTTTCTTGACGAGGACTACGTCATTCGACGAATAGTAGAAGTTGTAGATAATGGAATTGAACGAATTGTTAATACTCAAGTTATTGGTCATGTAACCCCGAGCAAGAAACTCCCATCGTCCACTACTGATCCATTGATACGCTCCTCACCAGTGGCTACTGATCCCAGTAAGAAAGTACGTGTTGATTATACCCAACGAACACTGAATTTCCAACCAACTTCTCAGAGTTCTGTTCAGACTACTCCGAATTCTGTTCAGACTACTCCGAGTTCCATGTCACTACCTTCTCAAGAGAATAATTCAGTATCACTGATATATGCTCAAACACAAGGATCTTCATCAGATATATTGGATTTGGATTCGCCTGCTGTACAGAGCAATCGTCAGTCGTCTATTGGCACTTCAACTTCAATGTCATTAACCCAAGCTCTTCTTTCTGGAGTGTATGTTGAAACGCCTTATAAAGAAACTCGTGACGAGCTTAATCTTGATAGTATTCTCCGGTTACGTGAAGGAATTGAGCAAGGAGGCCGTAATTTTTCGCATGAACAGGACTTGTTACAGAAAAGTGTATTCATTAGCTGTGTGAAGGGATGCACTTACTCGCTTATTCAGTACGATACGAAACTATTATTATTGCGAACAAAGGAGATTCTGTAGATACTGAAGGTGGTATTCATGATTAGAGAGGAGCTCTTCTTCCAGATCACGATATTCCATTTTGGCTGTTTTTATTCGATTACATTTCTGGATCCTTCATTGTGTGTAACAGAGATGATTGGTGCTGTGGCTGAGAAGAAGGGAGTGCTTCTGAAGGATGAGTTGGAAACTTTGAAGATCTTTGCGCGTATGTTAGAGGACTATTTCACGATTAAACTTGTTGAAAAGAAAGGAAAGTTGTTCTTACAGACGCTTCCAATGCTGCTGACAGACTACCAACCCAATTATGCCTATTTACCGATTTTTCTCTACCGGTTAGCTGTTGAAGTGAACTATTCAGAAGAGGCTCGTTGTTTAGAGGGAATTGCAAGGGAGATTGCGCGGTTCTATAGTTTTGTTCCAGATGAAAAGCAAGAAATTGAATGTGAGGAATGGAAAAGTACAATTCAATGTACACTTTATCCTAATGTGAGGAAGCTGTTGATTCTTTCCGATCGATTGTGGAACAATGGCACTATTCAGGTAGTCACGAGCACAGATCGGTTGTATCGTGTTTTTGAACGTTGCTAGGGTTCTGTTTGTTGGTAACCGTTTTGGTCACATTCCCGTGATTTTAAACTTCACTCATTTTCTCTTTAATTATGCAAGTTCCTGTTCTTGTGTTAAGTATATCGCAGTATTGTGTTGTTTAGTAATGAATAGATCAGAATACAAAGCGCGAAAGTGGACGTAGAGTTCAATTGGGAAACATACAGGCAGCAAAGGTAGAGTGATTGGAGTTGAGTTGGTCACGTTTCAGGCTGTTGCTGATATCATTCGTACTACTCTTGGTCCTCGTTCGATGCTAAAGATGCTTCTTGACCCCATGGGAGGTATTCTTTTAACAAATGACGGTAATAGCATTCTTCGAGAAGTGGATGTGTCTCATCCCGCAGCTAAGAGTATGATCGAGTTATCTCGAACTCAGGATGAGGAAGTTGGAGATGGAACGACATCCGTGATCATTTTGGGTATGAGGTGTTGATATAAGTAATAGTTAGCGGGTGAGTTGCTTGTATCAGCGGAGCCCTTCCTTTCTCGCAATATTCATCCTACAGTGATTGTGAGAGCCTTCTATCAGGCTTTGGAGTTTTCTCTTCATTTGTGTGAAGAGTTGGCGGTTTCAGTTGATATCCATGATCGAGAAGCAATGATGCGTCTCTTACGTAGTACAATTGGAACGAAATTCAGTAGTCGTTTCGGCGATTTGATTGTAAGAATGAAGGGAGTGAATGAGACGTAGTGTGGCCTGGCCTTAGACAGTGTACTGACGATTCTTGATGAGAAAGAAGGAGGAAGAAGTGAAGTGGATCTGAAACGATTTGTTCGTGTAGAGAAGGTGAGTGAATGAATGGGATGTGATTATAGATTCCAGGAGGCGAATTAAATGAGAGCCGAGTATTAAGAGGAGTGATGTTGAATAAGGATGTAACTCATCCGTCAATGAGACGTCGAATCGAGAAGCCTCGAATTGTCTTATTAGACTGTGGTCTGGAATATGTTCAAACAGAATCAGTAGCTCACTTGGAGATCAATCAAGCAGATGACTGGGATAAGGCCTTGAAGAATGAAGAAGAAGCAGTAAGAAAGATGTGTGAGAGCATTATTGCAGTGAAACCAGATCTAGTAATTACAGAGAAGGGAGTGTCAGATCTGGCCCAACATTACTTGCAGAGAGCAAACATTACAGCACTGAGACGTGTTCGTAAGAGTGATAACAATCGCTTAGCCAAGGCAACTGGGGCTACTATCGTTCATCGTCCTGATGAATTGTTGGAGAGTGATGTTGGTACTGGATGTGGGTTATTTGAAGTACGTCAGATTGGAGATGAGTACTTTGCTTTCATTGAAGACTGTGAGAATCCAAAGGCATGCTCGATTCTGCTTCGTGGAGGGAGCAAAGATGCGCTGAATGAGATTGAGAGAAATCTTCAGGATGCGATGCAGGTGGCTCGGAATGTGGTGTTTGATCCTCGTTTGTTGCCTGGTGGAGGTGCAACAGAGATGGAATTGGCTTGTCGCATTAAAGAAGAGGCTCGTATTCGAGGAGGCATTGAGGCGTTACCATTTGGTGCTGTTGGAGAAGCATTAGAAGTGATTCCTCGAACTCTATGTCAGAACTGTGGAACAGATACGATCCGAGTGATTACAAAATTACGAGTGAGAATAATAAATGAAAATAATGAATAGGCAGAACATAGTGGAGGAAAGAATGCCTTTTTAGGAGTGGATGGAGTGAAGGGATGCATTGCGGATATGCGTGAGTTGGGTGTATGGGACACATTCCAGGTGAAAAGTCAAACAATCAAAACTGCAATTGAGTCTGCTTGTATGTTATTGAGAATTGATGATATCGTATCTGGAATGCAGAAGAAGTGAAGTACTTGAGGTAATTATGTTTGTTAGATGGATTTATACTTTAAAGAGCGGTTATTTGAATAATATAGTGTCTCAGCCTCGATAATTGAGGGTCTTCCCTTGATTTAAGAATCACTTCTATTCACAGCAGATGTAGAAAATATGAGTACAACAGAATTTAACCGAACGACCTCAGATAACAAACAGTTCATATTCACATATTGTACAAAGAATAAAACAAAGCAGCAAGAGCAATTAACGCCGTAATCGAATACACCATTGCATTACCGGATATTGGTTCATCCACACACAAATCAGTATTCACACCTATTCTTCACTCTGAGACAATAAATACTACCAGGCAAGGGAGCAATAATCTCAATCTCTCCCTCTCGATCCTCCAAGGAAGCAGCCACACTCTCCCATACTTCTTGAACCTTCTTAAACCATTCCTCTTTTGTCTTGTAATCACGAGGAATCAATACCTCAGACACACAGACACTTAAATGAGCATTTTCCTGAAAAGCAAGACTCTCCACATTTATGATCTCTTCCTTGCCTTTGGTCAAGACGATCTGGCAAGGACAGTTAAGATTGTAAGCAACTTCCATTACACCTGTTCGTAATACTGGGTGTGATGAAGGCTTCGATATATGACCTTCTGGATAGACAATACAACCACTATCACAACTACACAATCAACCTCACAGATTGGAGATACCGATGACTCCATTTTGAGGCTACAAATCGAGTAAACCATCGACGGTCGATACCCTTTCGTTTGTAGAAGAACCAGACAAAATTGAGTAGATAACCACAGTACGAAGGACCTGGAAACGAAAAAATGACACCCAGTCGTGATAAATAGGAAGAACCGCCGGTCATAAAACAGTCAACAAAGTAATCTGCATAGGACCGATGATTCATAAAGAACATTGTCCTTCCCGTACGGATGGGTTTTGAGTTTTTGACAACATAAAACCGAGGATGGAAGATGTGGGTCACCTATAGATCAGCTAACAGAACCATGATTACTTCTTTTGAAATCCGAAAGACACTCCCTTCTCCTCGTAAAAGACAGAAGAATGCATATCTGTATGTTCAATAGCATCTATGATTCTTCTTACAGAAAGCAATACAAATTGATATAAATTAGAGTAACAGCCGTATTAAACAGATTACTCAATGTTGGTCTCATTACACTAAAAACAAGTAAGAAAACGCATTTGAAAAGTGTACAGGAAAAAACATAACATATTCTGGAATTTGCTCATTATCTCCACCCCTACTAGTATGTCTTCTCGGCTCTTTCTACTGTCCATTCTGCTCATCCTCCAAGTATCCCCAAGTGAGGTTGTAGAAGCATCGATGGTTTGTAGTTTGTAATAAGCTTAATATTTAGCTGGAAGAGATAAATATGAGAGAAGATGTGCTTATGATCACAAATGAGAACTATCTGGACGTTCTTAACAAGAAACGTGATTTTGTGAGTATTATTGTATTTACATCAAAGGACAAGAAGTGAGAAGTATAGAAACATAATTCAAATAGATATGGATGTCCAAATTGTGATGCAATTGAACAAGGAATTGTTTCGATTCATGATGAATACTACAAATCTGAAAAGTCCAAAGATCTCAAACTTCTGTTCGCTATTTGCCGATTTGAGAAGGGCGATCAAATGTTTGGATATGTCATTCTGTGATTCTTAGCATGATTTTCTAGATGAAAGTTATGTATTTGCCATATGCTTCTATCATCAAGCTTCCATCAAAGGGTCGTAATAGGAAGGATATTGTTTCCTTCGACCCAGAGGACCATCAAATATCACCGAAAAGTATTTGTGATTGGATGAATAAGGAATTGTCCCTACAAGTAAACTTTATTATTTCTCTTTAGTGTAGGTACGAGTGCCTATTTCAGAGGATGCTCAAAAGACTGTTCTTGTAATTGTTTTTCTAGTCCTCATCCTTTTTTCATTCCTTTTTGTTCCTGGAAAGGGGTTAACAAAGGTACTATTGTGGAGGGGCTCTTATCTTCGTGCTTGCTTAATCGTACTATTCCTCTGTTTAGCCTGTATCCCATATGTCATTATCCGGAAACCAATACCGTATACGGAAGTACTTAGTTCTATATTTGGTTGACGATTAGCGTATATCACGAAAGGGTAACATTTTGTACTCATTCTTTGGAAGCAGCGATAATACCTATGCTTTTGAAGGACTGATTATTGCCTGCTGGGTGTTTATTACCTGTGTCTCTGTTTATGGACTATTGAAGTATTTCGTTTCTTGGTTTCATAATCAATAGTTGGACTACAAACAAGAGTGTAATCTTTTCTGGAATTGTGACATGCATTTGCTTAAGTGTCTTTATTGTATCGTATGATTCTTTTTTTATGGATAATCAATAGCATTTTGGAGATTAAGAATGATGTGGAGACTAGTATGAGTCTGCTGTCCTATGTGGGTACATATTCTCGCGAAGCGATGTTCGGTAAACACTCTTGTATCTTCTGCAAGTCTTACTTGATGTATCTGAAGAATCTGGCACGAAAGAAACATAGAGAATGGGTTCAGTATTACTCAAAGTTGCGTTCATGGTTTGCTCAGTCCTTCCAATAGTTGGTTTTTGATAGTGTTTGTTTGAATTGGCATTGTTTCCTAGGGAAAGAATGGAATTTGATTTCTCATCAGAAAGATCGAGGCGAGGACCTCCAGCACGGTTTGCTTCGAGACTGGGAGACTCATCATCTTCATCAAGAGAATCCAAGCCATCTATTTCTCCTACAAGCGAAATAACTTGTGGTAAGATAGAAAACCTGCAGATATCATGTTATAGACGATGTACCAAAACGACATATTATGACTCAACCTGCAAATGATCTTCCGATTGCTTATACTAAAGAAACATCTATCGATGTTGTATTGTGTGTAATTCCTTGTTGACATGTAGATTCTATCTTCTGTTCCTAACGGAGTTAAGATATTGGAAACAATCGATGCAAGTACAAAATGGCAAGAGAAGGTGGAGGCATTTGAATCCATTACACGGTACATTGAAGCAAATGCATCATCGATTTCTCTGAATTGTGAAGCATTTGTTGTTTATGCAATGAATTTTGCAAATCAAATGAAAGCATCCAACATCAATATCCTTAAAAGTGCTATTGAATGTATTCTAGCAATATCAAAATCTTGCTCAATTGGACCTCGGAGCTGTTTTATGGTAATTCCTGCAGTACTCCCTAAGGTATGTCAATCTGGTACATTTCATATATAGATTCATGATAAAAAACTTGGACCAACTATTTTTGAGCTTCTTTCCACTATGTGTGAAAAGATCGGTCCTTCATCTGTAATCGATTGTGTTCAAAATGGAATGGAATCAAGTAAGATACCAATGCAACAGAAAGCTGTTCTTCAATGGATGGAAACCCTCGTAAAGGATTTTGGTGCTACCAGTCTGGATGTTAAACAATTATTAACCTATCTTCAGAAGCCACAAGCATTTCAGAGTTCCAATCCTGCTGTAAAAAGTGCAGCAACGTCAGTCTTGAGTGAGTTGTATCGTCAAGTAGTCCAATTGAATCAGGATGATGAATAGTTGGGACCGGCTATCATTTCGGTACTCGATCAGTTCGATCTATCGGATCTCCAGAAGAAAAGCATTCGAACTGTTCTGGATTCTGTGCAGTATAATCCATCCTTAACAACTAAGAAGTTTATCCCATCTACAGAAACAGTCACTGTATCACAACCTCTTCTTTCTTTAAATGAGCCTTCTGATATCAGTACTGAAGTAGTTTTAGCCATATCCTGTTACTTAGTTGGCTCCGATCTTGCGAGATTTACGTACTACAGGAGATAAAGATAGTTGGAAGATTCGTCAAGAGGCCATTCTTCAACTCACAACCCTCCTTACGAAGAAACAGCCAATTGTAGATTCAGCAAGTGTTTCTGAGCTGGCAGTGGCTTTGAAAGACCGCCTCTCTGAAACCAATTTGAATCTACGAACGAAGGTTATTCAGTGTATTGGTTGTTTTGCGTCTTCACTGGGAATGGCCATCCAACGATACACTCTCGTATTGATCCCAGAGCTGATGAAGTTCAGTGGAGATAGTAAGACATCGGTGGTGACTTCGCTGTAGATATAAAAACTATGAATAATGGATAGATTTGATACGCTGACAAAGTGGATTGTTCAAAATGGATCTCCACAATCTTCTCTGTTGAATTCTCTTCTACCACATCTCTCTCTAGGCTGTAAGTCACCCAAAGGTCGACAGGTGACACTTCAATGGCTTCGCAAGTATGCCTCTCTGAGTGACCCCCATGCACTGGAAGCAGTGATACCAGATGTACTTGATGGTGTATTGGACAAAACGAAAGAAGCACGAACAGCAGCCACAGACATATTGGAAGTCCTTCTCAATCATGGTAGTGCTACTGCAGTTTCCCAAGAAGTGAGTAAGCGAAATCCAACCGATGCCTCTCAGTTGCGTTCTGTTATCGAAGCATTTACGAGTACTTCTTGGAATACTCCTACCACAGTTGCTTCTGTACCATCTGGTCCTGTTACTGAACCAGAAGCTGTTTCTGGAAGAGCAGCACTTGCACGACGAAAAAATGCCAATGTATTAGTGAAGCCTAAACTGGGGGCTGATGGAAAGCCGGTACCTAAATACAACGTGAAGTCTTCAATACCCCGTCCTTTACCTATCCAGCGGCCAACTCCCACTCCTACCCCAGTCTCTTCCTTTCCTTCTGCTCCTTCCCCTTCCCTCCCCTCTGCTCCTTCTCCTTCCCTCCCCTCTGCTCCTTCCCATTCCTTTACGTCTATGACTATTCCTGTTTTGGCTTCTCCTAGCCCAAAGGAACAATCTCGTTTTCCTGTTGATGAGTCTGGGACTAATGATACACGGTCTCTCACTGATAAAGAACTGTACCATGAAACTCATTCTCCTTCTCTTTCAGAAGAATCCATTGGTCCTTTACCTCCTCTCTCATCACCTCCACGTCCAACAGCATCGCGTGTATCGGTTGGCGTGCCTTCACGTCCTTCCGATTTACTTCTTAGTAAGCAGGAATCGAAACTTCTTCCTCATCCTCCTTTAAAGCGTTTGTTCTCTATTCTTATCTCATTTTTAGTTCCATCGGATGCGGTATCATCCCTTTTTGTGACGCATCTTCTTGATACTCTTCGTGAAGTTCAAGATGATCTTAGGTTTGTCACTAGACTCTCACATTCTCATTTGATCTCCTCCTTACACGAACTGATGATTGTCTGTGATACTGCCACACTTCTCCTGCTTCCTGTATGGGCCTAACATGGTATGATATGTAGAAATGTGGTATTCAGAAGGCAAGAGTGTTATCAGTTCCTTCAAGTGATATTGATAGTATCACAAATCGAATCGACTTATGGTTATCGAAAATGGCACAAATAGTCACCAAATTGGTTACTTCAGGTCGTGCTAATGAGTGTGCTCAGGAATCCCAGAGTGTTTTAAATACAATTACTGCTGTATTTTCACAGGATAGCCGGGTAAAAGAGGTATAAATGAACTTCTGAAGTGTTGAATAGATGGTAATAAGTCTAACAGCTGACTGCGTGTATTGCATTGTGAAGATGTGTTTCATTATTCTGCAGTATGAAGGAGGTGTCAAGGAGGGATGTGCTCCAATTCGTGTGAAACTTGCTCAGTCTCTTCTTGTTCAGTAAGAAGATTGGAAAGGTGTAAATGTTAGTATTCCTGAGTCTTGTCATCCTTCTTCGGTTATTCTAGCAGTCATCACCTTTGCTTCTCATATGAATTTAAAGGAAGGATCTCCTATTTTAAAGGCATTGGATGGAATGCTACTGCGTGTGAAGTCTCGATTGAATCAGTCGATTCAGGAGATTTGTATTCTACCTATGGATACCGAGAAAATCTCACTGCGACTACAGAGACGAGTTCCAAAATTAATCGAAATGGATGCAAAACTGTGTCTCTATTCGATGCAACAACAGACCGAGGGTAGTCATGATATACCTATTACAGATTCATTGTATTCAGTGGAATCATTAAGAACAAACAAAAAAATGGATGATTTCTTCCGTTGGCGAGAGTTACGTTCAGAGGCGAAGTCGACGAATCTTGTTGATCCTGTGGAACGATGGAAACAGCTACGTAAAGAACTGCGAAGTTATTATGTTTATTGAAAGCCTCATTCTATTTCCATTATGGTAAGTTAACAAACAAACTCATCGATCGACTTATCGGTATCTACGAAGAGAAAGAGTGTTACGACGCTTCCAAC
>JANPWN010000184.1:0-69814 GCA_027406425.1 Blastocystis sp. subtype 8
AACTCCTGGGGTCCTAGCTGGGGTGATAAGGGATACATCAAGATTGCCTACAAGGCTACTGGAGCTGGTATCTGCGGTATCAACCAGATGAACTCTTACCCTACTTTCTAAGTCGTTTGACTGCAGAGTAGTGATTGTTTGTTTGTAAAACGTATGAGAATAACAGTCCTGAAATCACATTTACAAACCATACAGCATGTTTCATTTTCACAACCAGACTTTCCCTTTCTTAAGAGGAATCGGTATTGATTTCACGGTGTCTACTAACATTACAGCTTCATACAACAAAGAGGCTTGAAAAGAATATTCAAAATAGCAAGCATACTCTGTTCTTTCTGCTGATTTCTCCTTGTTTCGACCTTCCACATAGATTTATGGCAACAATCGAGAATGAATATCAGTAACAAGCTCTTCAACAAACAGAGAATCATGGTACATAATTCTTTATTCGCAGGTATACTTCTTCATAATCCATACCTTCGATCCGTAGCGCAAAGCCATCATCTTCAATGCCTAAAGAGAGATTCAGGTATGAAATATCCATCAACGAACTAAAGAACTGAATAAGCAACTGGTTGGCCTTTCCTTCATCTGCATATGCATCTTTTCCTCACACCTCTTCCTTATTACTTACTTTTCATGGAAACAAATAGACATTTGTCGCTACATCCTGTAATACAGTTGGAATCCTGATTATACTTCACATCAAGATAGATAAGAGTGCTCTTAGATGGGTCGTCGGGATCACGCTAAAATGAATTACAGCATAAGAAGTATACTCGAATAAACGAGGGAATCCTTAATTTGTACTTCCTAACTTCATGAACCATAATATCAGGATCTGTTGTTACACTTCCTTTTACAATATAAAAGAACCTGTACATAAGAAGAATAGTCGACTTCTACGGACTAGGCTCTCCAGGAGGAGTTTGACGGTAAGCAATTAGTAATTTGCAGTGGTTACAGTAAAGTCGACATTGTCGTTCCAATCCAGTATCTCTATTCATCAACTATGGCAAATAGCATCACCTTCGAATATAAGTGTCACCTCCATAATTTAGTGAATACTTAAAATCCGTTTCATTCTCCTAAAACCTCAACTTCCTTCACAATCACTACTTTCACCACTCTTGACATATCCCGCTTCCGCATTGGAAATGCCTCCACGGGTTTGGCTAGATAAAATGAAACACACGATTCATACGCAGAATTAGTACATATTCTCCACAATACTTGCAAAAACATACGCACATATTTTGAATCACTAGAGGATCCATATCGCCTGGGTACTCCTTCAGGATACATTCCATTCTTTTCCGTTCATTCTACGTGTTACAGTCAACTGGAGTTGTCACCATTGTTCGTTGTAACAAAAATGAAAAGATTAGTGAAAGGGACTATGACGATCTCTTCTTCAAATCCTTCAAGTATTGCTTCCAGTTCTTTTGTAAGCGTTCAATAAACGTATCTACATCTTCTTTACAGATTCCGATGGCAGCTGCAGCAGTGAAATATGCATGGGGATAATTATCGCAGTGTCCACCATAGTTATCAAATACATATTCACCAATCGACTTCCTGTTGTGATGACCTACACACCGGGCTCCAGAAACACCTCGTGTGTACAACATGGCTCCAAAACGAGTAATATCCGCATCTGTATATTTAAATTCACCTTTACAAGGTCCATCTATGGTATCTACAACTCTATGTTCAGCAGTACTGTGATCCACTTCCATTGGCATATCCAGAGTTACAGCTAACGAAATTGGATTGTGTGGAATATTTAATAATCTTTGACCAAATTGCTCTGCCACTTCTGCTAGTCGGGTATGAAGATATTCATAACACTCTTCACGACGCTTCAAGTAATCTCGAATCTTCAACTTTCCCATACTCAACAGGGTAATAAACACATCTAGAATGGGAGACATACTGGCTCGACCAGGGTAATTCTTTCGTACGATATCGATGCTATCGTGAGAAGGACTGTAAACAAGAGCTCCTCCAACAGGAACAAGCATATTCTTATCGGTCGAGCTTACAAGGAGATCAACTCGACCAACACGAATTGCACGATTAATGGCCTTACAAATAACACTACTTTGGAGGCCATATGCGTTGTTAACTAAGACGGGGATTTCAAACTCTTTTGCAAGTTTACTCACTCCAATAATATCATCAGGAAGACGGGGTGCAAAAACAGAAGTTGTTGGAATAATACACAAAATAGAGGGAGCTGGAGTAGTTTGGAGAATAGAACGCAGTGCATCAAGATCGGTTGCTAGTTCATCACCTTGAATACGTGGCTGGATGATTATTGGTTTCAGTCCACATGTTAGAATACTTTTCAAGCACGTCTTCTGATCAACACGAAACCAGATGACACACTGAGCCTCAGGTCTTTGCTGACGAAGTGAAAGGAGACATAGACTAATCGACATCCCAGTGGCTAAGGGAAGAACGAGTCCATCTTTCACTTCACTAATCCCGCAAGTTTGGATAAAATCAATGGACATTTTTCGAGTCAATTCACATATAATGGAAGAACCAGCAGCTTTCGGCTATAGGTTACTTTCTGGTCTAACTAAATACTTGAATAGCTGCAACATCACCGGCTCGTCCAATCCCATGAGCTAAATGATAGTGTCGTTGAGCGACCTACAATTCAAACTACCATTTCAATAGAACAAGATTGCTTTCAACACGTCCCTCTCGTTCGCCAACTCCACTATTATGTAGAAAATTGTTACTGTCCATTAACGAGAGATCATTCAAGAAGAGTCTATTCGTAAAAGAACGCCTTCAAACATACTCTATGGACTGATCATCCCAGCCAATATCCGGTATCTTCTTGTGAGAAAGCAATTCGGTCACCTGATTCTCCCTTCGTTTGATAGCATCTCTGCCTTGATCTACATATGTCGATGGTATCAGTTCCTTTGCTAACTCAAAGTTCTTGTCGTTCATGTTATTAATGATAACGGGAAGAGTGCATATAAGAATAACGATTACAAATATAGTAACTACAAAACAGTATCTGCCAACAAACACATCTCATAAATGAAAGAACTCTTACACCTGTCCATGATACTTATGTTCCTTATTGTAATTCTCAAACAACCCTCTCAAGATATCTCGCTTTGCTGGAGTCAGCTGAACATTCACCTGTTTCACTGCGTCATGAGTACAGATAAAGGAACTATAATCCATACACTTCCAAAGGATATCCACATAAATCAAAAATATCGTTAAAGATGTCAATAAATACCACACTATTAATACTGTTTGTATCCTTAAGCTTCAACAGAATCACATTACTGTTCTCCTCTCCAAGCATATTACAAAGCAGGTTTCGTAAAGGGAATAAAGTGGAATACGAATTAGGATATGTTCACACAGTAATATTTGAACATCAGAGGTTTTGTTAACATCTTGGTTGTAATGGATTTCATCATATTCACATAGGTACTTGCTTCTTTGGGATTTGTATCATTCACAATCTGTTTAAACATGATTGAATACAACACAAACACAGTTGACATGATGTTGGCTACACTGTATGTAGTTACATTCTCACCCAAAGTCATCACGCTAAGCAATAATGAACAGCAATCTGAATAGAGATCGGGATGTGATGATTCAAACCAAATCTATGAATGAATGAATATGATGAAGAAGACAGGATACAAACTCGTCAGTTCAAATAGTAAAGATAACTCAGTTCCCTTTATCCGACCAGCATACCGACTCACGACTATGATTCATTTAAACAACTAATGACTCACCTTCATTAAGTGTTGAGAAACAGGTTTGAATGAATTCTATATTCTCCTTATGATCGAATATCAGTCGCACTAGAAATGAGTCAGTTCCCACAATAATACCATTCTTGCTGATAATCAGAGGAATGTGCGTATAGAAGTAATCGTCACGACACTGCAGCCCACTCAAAAGGAGCTGATTCATTAGTGATGCTGTATAGGTCTCTTGAACTAGCATACCCAGAATGGATTCGAAGAAGGATTGGCTAAATATTGAAGACTGAGCAAGAAGTAGCTGGGACTGGGTAATAAGAGGAACCATCAACTCGAAAGTTGAAGCGAAAGATAAGTTGAAACGAGAAGAAGGAGAAGGATTATATTTTTCTTGTAGATGTGTTACCAACTAGACGGTGAGGAGATGAAGAAGAAGAATACATTATCTAACACATTAATAAATGAAGAGCATCCAATCTCACAACAGACCCCCAGACAGCTACAAATACTCCATTGCCAAGCTCTCAAATCTCTCTCACGCGTCTCCATTGGCCCCATCAACTCTTTCATTTCTTCATCCAAGTATTGATGGCACGACTGAAGAGAGATCCCTCGATCCTCAAGTATCTGCTTCAAATCTATAGATTCTGTAGCATTGAGAGAGACGCTCACTATCACCAGCATCAGATAGCATCCAAATGATGTGACATCACTGTGTATGAATGGTGCTAATGTATCTAAAAGTGCTCTCAGCAATGGAGATGGAGCTATCAGATCATCTTCCTTCTTCACTACAGGAATGACACTCTGAAGTCTCTGAAAGGCCAATTGTTTTGTGAAGGCATGAGCAATCCATCGCGTTACCTCAACTGAACTTTTTGGAAGAATCATTTGTAAAAACTCAAGAACGCAAGTATTGTTATCTATTTGATTATCATACCCCAATCATACTGGGTATCTCCGATAAACCTGCAGAGGCTTGAGCTGCCGCCAGATAAGCACAGCAATCAGGTGTCATCACAGAAGACAGCCTCTCCATCGGATACTTACGATCCAAAAGATATTGGCACAATGCAAAAGGATAATAACGTGCTTCCTTCACGAAGAACAGACTCCAGGGGACTGTACATGCTCCCTCATCAGGAGAGCATTCAGTGAAGAAAGTGGAATGAAGGAAGAATTAATGAATTATGATAAGGATATTAATCATAGAATCGTTGACGATCAGAATCACGCCAATAGGAAGAAGGGAAAGCCACAAGGAGACTAACATAATGAGCAGACTGGAAGTCATTGAAAGGAAGTGCTTGAAGGAAACTACTTTCCAACTGACGAGCTGTGATAGCTCGAAGACGAGTTAAGATAACATCACAACCTAAGTCAGAACAAGAAAATATGAGTACAGACGTCACGCAATTGATAGATTTCAAAGAAAAAGGAGGAACGAAGAAGCTGTTGTCGATAGCAAGGAATGCGTGCTGGGTACAATAGACATGGACAGGGTGCCAAGAGACACTGCATGATTGCATACGCAGTTTCCATAGGAAGGTATTGAAGGAGGAGTGCCAAGTGTGTGAGTAGCATACGATAAGCATCAGTTAGTAAGCACTGTTGATTAAGCATCATTTATATACCTACATCACTGTCTTCACGCTTTAAGCAACTATCAAAGAGACCTCTAGCGATACTCTCACATTCCTCTCGTGCATTCTCCTTTCCTGCTTTCACATATTTGTCAAGTAATACTAATCGCTCAACGGCTAGAGAGACTGCTAACTCTTGGAGTGAATCAACTTCTTGTTGTAGAACCCTCTCCACTTCAGTATCCTTCCTTCCATCATGTACAATTTGAGAAATTTGTTTGTTGAAGAGAGATGTAAAGAGAGATGGTACTTCGTCACCGAAATAGTATTCCTTGAGAGAAAGATTCATATTATCCTGTTGTTGCTCCAGTGTACCTCCATAGTGAATAGGCGTGAAGATAGAGATCTGGCGTTCCATAGCAAATAGATCCACGAGAAGAAGCATATAAGCACGGAAGAGACTGGAAATGAAAAGAATATGAGGTAATTACGCTGTATTAGGGTGAAGAAGTAACTGATTGATTAGAATATCACCCACTGCCTCACGCACATCGGCCACAAATAGCTTTAAGGAGTTATAGTTAACTTCATTAACAGGGCAGGTGAGAAGAAGACTGCGAAGATAACTCACAGCTACCAGTACCACTTGGGAATGACTAAAGATCAATGAAAGTATGAAGAAATACGAGCTATCGAGAAGGAAGTGAAAGAGACAGGTCAGAACACTAGAGATCTGAAGAGGAAGGATCTGTCTTGCCAATTGTTCCAAGTAGCGAGTCACAACGTCACTTACATAGATGGACTGGAGATTACTCACTTCACTGTGCTTGAGAATTTCTGTGAATACCCTGTTGATATCACGCATCTCAACAAACACACGGAAGATAGAACACTGCAGAGAAGCAGCAGTATCACTAGACTCCTCTGGATGTGTGTTCATGAAAGATACTAGAAGAGAAAGGGAATCAATGACTAGAAGAGATGAGAGACTACAACAGTGCTGAAGACAGAGTAGAGCAGAACGATAGAGAGATGAAGGAAGAGATAAATCATTGAGATGTGTCATCAGAGCAATAATATACTTGAAGAAGAGACTATCAGCTGTGAGAGAGAACTCACAAGTTGTAGAACAGGAGGAAAGCACAGCCTCAAGAGAATAGAGAGCATAGAAGTAAAAAGAACTATTGGAAGGACTGAGTGTACTGCTGATACTCTGTAATAGATCCATGAGAAGGATTTGAAAGAGAGGAATATTCGTCGTATCATGATCTCGCTTCCGATCGAGTGTGAAAGTAATTGATTGGAGATGATGGAGTTGACATTGTTCCCAAGCGACTTCTACTACACTGACCAGAAGTCGTTTCACACTGTCTAGATTACACTGCTCATTGATGTGAGTTAAGAAGTCTTGTAATACCACCATAAACATATTAATCATGCAACGTGATTGTCGTGCTGGCTTGCTCCCTACTGACAGAATACAGTTCTCTGCTACACTGGCTTCGGCTGGAGTCTCTGTCTTGACTCGCTTCGACTCTGTTGAATCCTCTTCTATCAATGAATATGAGAGTAAAAGGGTACGGAAGAAGGAGAAGATACTATGGAAGAACAGAGAATTCTGTGAGATTTCCTTTAGAACGCTCCGACTCATAGCCACATGCTGCAGGAAGAAGCGAAAGCTGAGAGTGCAAAGTTCTTGAAGACAAGACTAAAAATAAGAGGAAGAGAGAATGAAGACTGAAGGAGAGAGAAGACTCCAAACAGAAAGGAACTGCTTGAGAGAGCAACAGATGTCATCAATAGTACGTTCCTGCAACTTGAAAGCGATGCCTTGTCCATAACTGCTTAACAGAACCCCTGCTAGAATAACAAAGAGATCTGATGTTGAAGAGGAAGCTAATATGGTTTTCATTTGTTCAGATGTGAAAGAAAGATATTGAGCTGTTGGATACTGGAGTATTAGACTGTAATAACGATCTGCGTTGGAAACTACATGGAAAATATGAAAAGGAGTTACATGAAAGAGAACAGTATGTAGCAATCTCATGAACAATTGATGGCGCTGTTCCACATATCGTTGTCACGGTTAAGGCAGCGAAAAGAAATGTACGAGATATCTTTCGGATTTGTTGTTCACTGGGATTCTCCGACATCACCTGAATACATTTCTGAATCAAACCCGATGCAGCACTCACCAATTCCTTCATCACAGATTCCTCTAATTCGTTTTTGTATAACACCACTAGGAACAGGTATTTCCACAGAAACCCACGATCAACAAGATCTGTATCCTCCTTCTGAGAAAGACGTACCATGTTCAAACACCTATTTCATAATAAAGAAATAACTCTCAAAATACCAATGTTGGATCGTATCACGAACTTCAGTCTCTGTGACACCAGGATAGGAGACAATGACGATTTTTTCTCTTTCATTCTCTCCCTTTTGGATTGAAATGAGCGATCGGATATTCTCCTTCAGAGACTACAAAGTTGATTCCAGAAATCAATAACTACTTGCAGCGTCTCTTGATTTGGAAATCTCTTGAAGTTGAACGTCTTTCGGACATTCACATAACAACCAAAAGAACCCTTGTCCATGGCTATTTCGTGTTTTTGAAAAGGGGTCAACAAAAATGAGTCGATTTCTGGAATATGAGTACAAACACTATAAAGGATAAAAGAAACTAATTGTGTTTTAGATCTTCGCTCGCTTGTCGTCACTCTCCAAGTCATCAAATGTTCCTCGTCTTTCAGCTAAAGATCGCTTCAGTAAAATCAAGGCGGCTTGATTTACTCCAAGTCGATCCTATAACTCACAACTCTCGCTTATTCTTACCCTACTGACATAGAGTTTTTCTTTCATCAGAGATCGCAGCTGAATCAGTGTATCTTGAAGTTGAGCTGTGGCTTCAAGTTGCTGCTACAACTAAGAACAAGAGATAAGACGAACTTCATAGAGTCGAATGATAAATAAAATAGCCTTCACACACATCTCTACCTGTTGATTACTATTTAGCATATCAGTCAAATAAACGAGTAATTGACACACATTCTCGAATGGAAGAACAAGCAAGGTACTCTCTAGTTCGATTCGAGGCATATTACTATTTGTCATAGGATGGAGCCAAGTCTTACCTGACAGTGGTAGCAACATATTCAAATGGAGTCATTCCCATCATAAACACATCCTTCTCTGGAGGAGGCAACACTGGCTTAGTTCCGTTTGCTGTACGTTCCATTAACTCTTCTTCTGTGAGGAGAGACTTCACATATTCACATTCTTCCTCCCATTCCTTTACTTTTTTTCGCTGTGCTTCAGCACGCTCTAATGTTGCGATCAGACTATCAGCTGCTCGCATGCTTCCACTGTTAACCGAAGTAGCTCGATCACTACCATCTTTCTCCATAACAACTTCACTGATCTTCCCACTTCCAGTAGCCTGTTCGGTTCCACTGGGCTGAGCAGCCTCCTCTTCCAACCCAAGAGCTTTCTCGCCTTCAACATCCATCACTTCGTCCAATTGCTCTTCCAACTCGCGTTCACGCTCTTCCTCCAGAATCACCGGCTCATTACTACGCAAATAAATACGAATAGCACGATCATGTCCTGCTGTCACTACGAAGTCTCCCAGATGAGATACAGTCAAAGACCACGCCTCTCCGAAATGAGAACGAGTCTGTGTGATGAGTTCAAACCGATCAGCATCCCAGAACTTAAGATATCCATCCTTACCACATGTGAACACATAGTGTGTGTTTGGGACAAAGGCAACACTCATGACACTATCGGCATGAGCAAAGAACGATTTATGACAGTCTCCAAAATCAAGTCCCCATATCTTGATGTTCTTATCAGCAGAGCCTGTGACGATAAGTTTGTTATCATCACTAATAGAGAGAGACATCACTGGAAGTTTGTGCCCATACAAGGAGAGGAAGAAACGTAATGTATCCTCAAAGAAAATCTATATTAGAGATGGAGAGTAAATGAATACTTTAACAGTATTATCCAGCAAGGATACTGCCACCAGCAGTTTGTCTGTCTCCTTCGTATTGCTGTATTTGACGCATAATATATCATGACTCATCTTCAGAGTACGAGTAGGAACAATCTGTAACTGCCGACGCTTGGTCTCAGGATTCTGCTGGATCTCAAACTCCCAGAAGCAGAGATTATGATCAGCTCCTCCCGACATCATACCCTTTCCATCCATACGCACATCAACACTCCAAATGCTACCTTGGTGGGCCTGGAGGGTCTGAACCACATCACCTGTATTCAAATCTACTAGAACCAATTTGCCCTCCTTTGTACCAATTACAGCAAACTTATCACCAGGTAGCAAACAGCAACACAAACCTCCTTCCACATCAATACTCCGAATACACTCCAAAGAACGAATACTCCACATACGCGCATCCTTCTGACCTACAGAGAGGAGAATATCATCGGTAGAGAATAGAGAAACAGCTCGCACATCACTACGATGACCAGCCAAACTGATTGACATTAACTTCTCAAAGGACCCAGTATTCTCTACTCCTGATCCCTCTTCCTTGTCCTTAGTAGAGTCTTCCTTCTTGTTCTTAGAACTCTCCTTCTTAGCAGGAGCATTATGGCGGCCAAAATGATATATCTGCATACTATTGTTATTCAACCCAAATAGCACCTCAATCTCATCACTAATGGGAAGAACTCGGCCGAAATCAAAGGAGGTGAGTTTGTGTGTGGTATTCACAGTCGACACCAGCTCCAAAACATCAGAACACTGTACGATACTCTCTCCCACATCACCCTTCTCCTTGCGTCGTCTAACACGACGCTTCATCTTTTTAGTACTCTCACTAACAGTACGAATACGATACAACATGAAGACCTTTCCCACATTCTATGGATCATTCTCTATTCATTCTCCTACATAGTATCCCAATAACTCTCCTGAAGCATCCACCGACAACTGTCCTGTTCGACCACTCTTAGGAATATTCACACAGCCCCGATACTCCAGTACATGCTGACTTGTTGCTGTCTCCTCTGTATTCTTCAATACTCGGGGTTCTTTGAAAACATTGAACAATCGGAGACTTTGGTCACTGCTTCCCGTCAGCAAACAATACTTGCTTAAGACACCTTCACTCTCTGTTTCTTTATATCCACCCTGGCTAAATCGAGTCATGGACCAAATCTCAGTACGATGCCCAATGTATGTGTCCAAGCAATACTGACCATCAATAGACCACGCCTTGAGTAGAGTGTCTTTGGATGCAGAAAGTAGCATGTTATATTCTTCGATAAACAGAAGACTCGTAACCATATCACGATGACCTTTCAATCGACAAACACCTGTTTCTCCAATAAGATCCCAAATAACAATTGTACAGTCATTGGATCCGGAGGCAAGTAAATTACCCTCTGAATTGAAAGAAAAGGAGCTGATTGCCTTCTTATGTCCCTTTAACTTCACTACCTTATACAAAAGAATAATTTCGTACATGTCATCTCCTTCTTTTCAATATTCCAAATACGAATGAACCCATCAGTGTAACCCACTGCATAGATATCTTTCTTTGGACTTCTACAAATTCTAGAAATCTCTGCATCACCATCTCTCAGTCCACAGACCTATAACTCACAAAAATATGAAGTCTTGACCTTGGTTCCCAATTTGATATTCCAAACTGCCAATTCTTCCAATGCACCTGAAATAGCCATTGTTCCATCGTGACTAAGGACAACATTGGCGTTTGGAGACGTTATCAAACCCAATGTACTATCTAAAGTGTACCTTTGATAGCTATGCTGCATTGAAATATAATAAGATGAAAACTAGATGGAACGAACCAGTCCAAGCCACTTTTTGATCTACTTAAAAGAGATGAAGAAATCGACTTTTCTTATGGAAACTCTTGAAAATGGACTTATTTCGGAAAAAGCTCGATTTTTGTCTTGATATAGTGAAAATGAAGTAAATGTGATGCACAGTCATCCACTTGACTAATACACTTAAGGAAGAGTTGAACATATTTTCAAATGGAAGTTGAAGAAACAGCATCCCCTCAAGAGCTATCAATAGAAGAAGTGAAACTATATGGTTCATTCATGTGAATAGTTGAGTAATGCATAGTACGACAAAAACTAAAAGCATTTATTGCAGAAAAGCTGGTAACATTTGAAAAACGACTAACAGTATTCTTTAAATTGATTGAATCATTGACAGCAACGATACATACAATCAGGAAAACCGGTGCCTTCATTTATATCTGAAGTAGAAAACAATGGATACAAAATTAAATGGTAGGGAACATATCGTGTTTTTCAGGAATTCGATCGCGTTTGTGATAAGTATATCAATATGTTTGAATTATATTGTGAAAAGAATATTCTAGTTCCCCGTATTCCAGACAGTCATGTATGAGTACAAAGTACAAGTGATGTGTAGATCACTCCATTAGATCAGTGTTCAGATGAGGAAAAGGAACTTGACAGGAAGCTAGCTAAGAGAAAGCATGAACTTTTAGAGTGTTATCGCAAGAAGAATATTCTTGAGTTGCAACGACAGTTGATTCTCTCAGACTTTGGTCGAGCATTGGCCAGGTTGGGTGCTCTAGCAGAGGAATTCCCGATTGAGAAACTTCAAGAAGATATTCAGTCGTTACAGGAGTATCGGGATATATGTCAGAACACTAAAGGTGAGTGAATACTAAGTGAATAAGATACAGAACTGACAGAATTGTTGCAAGGGGAGGGAGATGTACTATGGGCTGATGAACAGCAGGTAGATCCAGAGATGATTCAAAGACTAATGCGGTGTTTTGACGAAGCTGGGTTGATGTGAAATCCTTTGTTTGTTGAGTGTACAATCAAACTACCTAAAGATTTGTAGGATAGACAAATAGTTCTAACAAACATATAATTTTCTCCGTAGGTTGAATACATCTGGATCATTTTTATCCACTCTAACTTTTTCTTTATCCAGTTCTTTCTTCAGGTTCCCTCTCTTTGGTGCTGTATTAGATATTTGTCGAGTAGTCAGTGGTTGACTTGCCGCTGGCTGAGGAGTTACTGATGGAAGAACTGGTGGTTGCTTCGCCGTT
Source organism: Blastocystis sp. subtype 8 (assembly GCA_027406425.1). Taxonomy (NCBI): domain Eukaryota; class Bigyra; order Opalinata; family Blastocystidae; genus Blastocystis; species Blastocystis sp. subtype 8. The sequence goes on from JANPWN010000184.1 coordinate 12,439, forward strand.
GGTTTACTCACTGGCTGAGGAGTTACTGATAGAAGAACTGGTGGTTGCCTCGCTGCTGGTTTACTCACTGGCTGAGGAGTTACTGATGGAAGAACTGGTGGTTGCCTCGCCGCTGGTTTACTCACTGGCTGAGGAGCTACTTGCTGTATAGTTGCTGGTTGAGTTCCTTGCCTCTCACGTTGTTGACTACACTTGGCTTCCTTCAGTGCTTCTTCAACCATACGTTTCTTCTCTTTCTTCTTACGTGCATCCTCATCCTTCATCTTCTTCACCTCACTTCGCTTTTTAATAGCCTTATTCTCGTTTTCCTTCATCTTTTTCATTTGATTCCACTGACTGGTAACTTTATCCACGCGTTCTGATAGACTTTCAAAGATCTCTGTATATTCCTCATACTTACTAAGAAAAGTATCCATATCATTTAGACACACATTTTCCTTATCTTTTCGTTGCTGCAGCTCTCGAACTACAGAAAGTGCTTTCAACCATGTTCTTCGAGCATGACATCTGTTATATTCTTCCTGTTTATATGTGGAGGCTGATTCAATGGGTTCAATAAGAAATGATAATAACTTCTTCTTTTCACAAACTGATTTCATGCACATCATAGTAGGGAAGTGATATTTCTGTTCCTTCCCATTACAACACTCTACGTCCCGTATTCGATTACTACACTCATAGTGACATTTCCATTTGGTTCCATTACTAATTACTGTATACAAAACATTTCCTGTAGGACATCCCTCTTGAAACTCAATAGAATATACCCTTTCGGATTCTCGAAACACAGCATTCCCATCTAGTAGTCCGGACTTAAAACCAAAACTCACAAGATCCTCTCCGAATTCATCTCGTACAAATGCACGCCCAATACGCTTTCCATGATCCCACTTTGAGTACAACTGGTGTTTACCGTCAAAGTTCTTCACCGTTTGTAGCGTAGAACCGGAATACTGTGATTTCTGGTATTCTTTATCCTCAGGGCTAAGAACAAGGAGAGATAATGGATCCTTATCGTGTGAACAGTAAAAGGCAAGGTATTCCTCAGCTTTCATAGGAAGAATATGGTTCTTTTCAGGGCACTGAACGTTGTTTGAAAATAGAGTCTTCTTTTGGAATTATCGATTCAGAATCAATATCAAATAGATATCTGATAGAATAACAATGTGATATGAGAGATATTCCACTGGACAAAGAGGAAGAAACATCAATCCTAAACCATCTTCAATCTCATGAATTCCGTTACTGCCACAAATAACCAACGAGTTTATTCATTTTCAATTCCTTTTCACACCATACTCTCATTACTCTGTATTTATTTCCTATAATATCACCCGATAATAGATCATCCATCCTTATGATCAATCTCCCTATTTTATCTTACATATATTTCCCTAATGAGGAGAAATGAACGATTCCGAAAAGGTATAAAAGTCTACTGCCATTTATGCAATATATGAAATATATTATTTTGACCTTAATTAACCAATTATTCTTGATCTATCTCAATTCTATTGGTCCTTTATAGATTTTTATTCTGTCATTTATTTGTGGTCTGGCCATCTTTCTGGAAGGACGTTTTTTCTACCTCCCTTTCGATTTCAAGTCTTCACAATACTTTTTGGAGACATCGAGAGTTTTCTCCTAGTATCTTTTCTTGTTATATTTGGCTTATTTATTAATCAAGTATTTAATGAGAATGGATATGTGTTTTAAAAGGTGAGTTTATTAATGCGTGGTTCTAACACTGGTAGATTTGTTGCTTTATTGCTGGCACTGACTGCCGTAGCAGTGAGCGTTGAAACAAACAATAATTATGAGTCTACGGTGTTCGTGAACAAGGACGTGGTTATTACCGATTCCAAGTTCGTGTGGCTTCCAGATGACGAGCTTCGTGCATCTTGGGGTAGTCGTGACGTTGAGAATGGCAAGTGGGGTTTCGTTTCTGAGGGGGCCCCGTACTCACCTGTTTCTCAAGTTTCAGGCTCTGTTTTTAACATCTTCGATGGTGATTTGACCAGTGGATTCGTCTGGAAGGCCGTTTCTCTTTCTAAGAAGTGCCCCGTAGATAGTATCAACTGTGTTGAAGATGGTGATTTGGCACGGTAAGAAGTTGAGTTTTGTGGTTAGTTGTAGGTTCAATCAAGCTGAGGATGGATTGATGTGCTATGATGTTGAGGGGAACGAGTGTTCTTCGGAGTGCAGTTTCTGCAACAACCTCCGTGCTTCCGTGGTCTTCGATACCGAGAAGCTGATGATGGTTCAGAACATTGCTGTTTTCGTGCAGAAGGCTCCTTCCGCTCCTCGTGCTTGGACTGTGTCCTATTCCTTCGATGGTCCGATGGGTCCTTGGACAAAGTTCGCTGATCACCAGATGTCTGAGCTTGTGGAGGATGAGGTATCTATGACAGAGGTGAACGGAGGTGTAGTTGCTGCCCGGTACTGGAGAATTGAGATTACTTCCAACTGGGGTGCTTCCGAGGTTGAGCTGAAGGAGGTGCGTCTGTTTGGTGTAGCAAGTGCGGAACTGAGTCGTCGCCTGGAGGATGTTAAGGAGATCACTGTGGATGGTACCAATATGGAGGCTACCGATTACGTTCTGAAGTATACATTCCAAGGTGAAGCTCCTCTGTATGTGCAGGGCTATACTCTCTCTGTAGTCCGTATCAACTCGGTGGATTTGGAAAATGGTGCTACTGGAGACAAGAACGTTATAGTTGTGGGTCAACCAAAGACCTTCTACGTGAGTGTTAGCAACCATGACGATCTGAGTCAGGATAGTGTGAAGTATGTGAAGGGAACAGATTGTTCTGCTCCTGCATTCGGTGAGGAAATGCCTCTGGTCAACAATACCTTTACTGTTGTGTTCGATGAGTCCACCGAAGAAACCTTGAGTCTGTGTTACAGATTGCAGTTCGGCGAGGACTATGAACCTGAGGACTACTTCCTGATTCCTGGTTCCTTCTCTGTTCAAATGCGTGATGTGTACAATCTGACGGGTCTTTATGGATCTGACAACTTCGCTGTGAAGGGTATTCCTAAGACATGGCGTGCTAATGTCCTCGGCTCTTCTGTGGATGATCAGATTGGTTTCCAAATTAATGGTGAGTGCGTGATGGTTCCGTATGTGTTGAGTGGTTTCACGTACACATTCGAATATGATTCTGTGGAGGGAGAGGAGGTGTTCCCTCTATGTTACAAGTTCGTTGGTGAGGAGATTGCCGTATTCCCTGAGTTGAGTGTTCGTGTGGGACATCTCGATTCCTTGACCTCGGTAAGTGGCTCCGCCAACATTTTGATGACAGACTCTCCTAAGAGCTTCACAGTGCAGGGTGTTGGTGTTGCTGATGGTGATGAACTGTTCCTAAGCTTAGATGATTCCTGCTCCTTGGTCCCTGAGACCCCCGCTGTAGTCTCAAATGGCGCTGTGTCCCTCAGTTCTTCGACAGCAGGAGCTGTCCATGTGTGCTACAAATTCGCTGACGAGCCTTACTATGTGTCGGATGTCGTCGTGAATGTGTATGATGTGTCTTTGAACCCTGCTTCCGGAGCTATGAACGTGTTGGTTGTGGATCAGAGCAAGACCTATAATGTAACTATTGAGGGCCCTGATGCCCATCTGTTTACTGGTTTCATGTCCTTTGTCCTTGGCTCTTCTTGCTCTGGAGATGCAGTAATGACTTCCGCTATGACCTCCTTGATTTCCGTTTCTCTAGACCAGTACTACTCAGAGTTGAGTTTGTGCTTCACATTGGTGTATGATGGAGTTCAGGAGTCTCCGAAGAACTATGGATTGGTGATGATGAAGGAGTTCTGGAATTTGAAGATTGATAATAGTGAAGCTTCGTTCATTGTGAGTGAGAGCGCGACTCCTGTGTACGCCTTCGGTCGTGGCATTACCGACGAAGATTCTCTTTTCTTTGTTGAGTACACTGCTTCTTGTGACGAGATTCCTGAGCTTACTTTCCCAGTTACGAATGGTGTGTCTCAGGTCACATTACCTTCTGGATCCTCTGTTGAAATGAAGATGTGTTATCGTTTTGCAAGTGAGGTTGCTGTTCCTTTTGTTAGTCCTATTTCTGTGTATGGCATCCAGACTGATCTCAATGCCTATTCCTTCATGAATGTGGAGTCATACTTCCATTTACAGGCTATTCCTACCATGACCGCTTCGGATATGTATACTTTCGTGCAGGAGGGTTCGACTTGTCCTACAAATGATGCTAACTACTTCTATGCAAAGGCTAATGACTACAATTCATTCGAATTCAGTACGGATACGATTGCTACTTACGTCCTCTGCTATAAGTTCGCTGGTATCAACCGTTATGCTCAGTTCGCCTCTGCTAAGACCTTGGTGATTGATCGTGTGATTGTGTATCCTAGCGATAACATCCCCAATGTCGCATTCACTTATGTTACTAAGACTCTGACTTTCTCTGGTAGCTCTGTCCAGGCTGGTGACCGTGTGAAGTATGTAGAGCACAGTTGCGATGAGAGTGACTTTAACAAGCCGAATACCAATCTCGATTATTATACTCTGGATGAGGCACGTACTGTGGAGTTGCTTTATACAAGCACTACAGATAAGCTTATCATGTGTTACAGTTTCTCGAAGTACGATCCTGAGGTTCCTGTGTTCTATCCTTTTGTGAATGATGAATACTCGATGACTGTGTTGGGTATGCAGAATGTGACTGTCAATCGTGGAGACTCGGAGGTGTTAGTGTCAGGTGTTCATAAGTTGTTCCAACTGCAGGCGAAGAGCGTACAGCTAGACTCCTTCTTCTTTGTGGACAGTGAATCTGCTTGTGATTCCGACAACGCCTTGGAGGAGCGTATTTTCAGTCTTGAGGATGATGCCGCTTTGGTGATATTTGCTGGATGCTTCGATGATCAGTTGTTCAAGATGTGTGTAAATTTCAACTACAACCAACATCCGTTTGTGGCTGATATGACTTCTCAGACCCTTGAAATTGTAACATTCACTGGAGTGTCTGCTCTGTCGGGTGCTAAGGATACTGTGGTGGCTCTTTTTGGTAAGGCCTTCAATGTTGAGGGTTGCAATCTGCGTAATGAGGATGTGTTCACTGTCTTGGACTCGGATTACGTGGTTTTGGAGGGTGGATCGACTTCCTTTGAGAATGGTACACTCTATATTAGTGCTCCTGTCTCTCGTATTGGTCAGGAGATTCGTCTGTCTATGAAGATCCGTAATGAGCCTGTGATCAATCTCGATTCATCTATCTTCCGTGCCTATGTCTATGGAGTGCCTGGCTACACGAAGGATCAGTTTGTGATGCGTAATGAAGATGCAATTGGATTTACGACTGCTTTTAATGTTCCCTATTCTGTGTTCTTCACTTCTGCCGACGACGAGAATTGTGAGAATGTGAATGCTGTTTTGGAGGCACCTCTGAACTACACTGAATTGGTGAGATATGAAGAGTCTTATGATCGTGTTTTGTACACATCTTCCCAGTCAGTAACCTTCACGGCTTCGACTCGTGATGAGTGGTACTTTGCCTGTGTGAAGTTCGGTGATGAGCAGTATTATCGTTATGGTCCTAACATTGATGCCGACTACCGTATCAGAGTGTATGTGAAGGGTGTTTATGAATTCACTCCTCTCGCTGAAGGTGTGAGTGCCAACAAGGTAGTTGCTGATAAACCTAAGGGTTATCACTTTAAGGTGAGTTCAGGTGATAGTGAGGAAGAGAAGATTGCTTGGATTGAGATGAATGATAACTGTGCTGACTATTATGCTACTGCTACTACTCCTATTGCCTGGGAGAATATGGAGAATACCTTGTCTGTGCTGATTGGTCACGAGTATGCTGCTGCTACTCTGAAGATGTGTTACTGGTTCGACGGTGTGTTGGTGTCCTATCCTGAGTTCTTCCTGGAGGTGTTGTATCTGAAGAACTTCCAGTTCGTTGAGGGTAACGACCAGGCTCCTACTACTTCTAGTATTGCTGTGATTCAGCACAACAAGTACGCTTATCCTATTACTATTCCCGATATGGCTACTCTCTCCAATCAAAAGGAGGAGGTAAAGTTCGTAGCTGAGGATGAGACTTGTGCTGCGGAGCGTCCTGTCTTCATGATGCAGCTAGATGGAAAGTTCCACATTAAGGATAATGGTGAGATGCCTGCTGTGGGTAAGCTGTGTTTCAAGTTCGAGGAGGAGGATTTCTACAAGTTCGATGAGTACACACTGACAGTAGTCCAGCTGCGTGGTCTGATTGCTTCAGCAGGTGCTAATGATCGTGTGGTCTCACGTCATCCTAAGGACTTCACTCTTGATTGTGCCAACTGCGTGAGTAGTGATTCTCTGTTCTTCACTGCATCTCGCGATGAGTGTGAGCATGCGTTTGCCCCTGCCTTTACTTTCCCTATGTCAGTGGTGAATGGTAAGCTGTCCTTCACCTTCAATCCCAGCACTCCTGATGTGAAGACCCCAGGTGAGTACAGTACTTGCTACCGGTTCTCTCGTTACTGGGATGTGGATGCTGATACGAACACTCTGTTCTTCGATATTGATGTGACCGTGGCTCATATCTACACACCTGTGGCTGAGAGTGGTAGTTCCTATTATGTGGTTGCTGGACAGGAGAAGATTTTCAACTTTGAGCAGTCTGTGGGTGTATCGAATGGAGATGTGTTCACCTATATTCCTGTGGAGGAGGAGTCTTGCCCTATGAACTGTACTATGAACTGCTTCTCGATCGAGGACAAGTATGGTTATGTGGAGTTTATGGAGCATTCGAATGATAAGGAACTCCATATGTGTTACTACTTCATTGGTGAGGAGACGGGTATTCTGTATGATTACCGTGTGAAGGTTCAGGACATCATTGAATTGGTGTCTCATCCCACTCCGAATATCGCTTTTAAGGATACTTTGAAGACTGTGACTGTGATCGGTTCTGGTGTGAACCGTAAGGATCAGGTCAAGTACATGAAGAGCCGTAGTGATTGTGCTAGTGAGGAGTCTGCTGATATTGTGGCCCAGGCTGAAGTCGAGTATTCAGGAGGTCAGTATGTGTATTCGGTGACTCTGTCTCAACAGACTTCGGATGTAAACCCTGCTTACGTGATGTGTTATAAGTTCGGTGCGGAGCCTTGGAAGCGTTATGATGAGTATTCTTTGACTGTGTTGACTGTGAGTATTGATGACTATCCCGAGTATTACTCCAGTGATAAGGCCATTGTGAATGAGCGTAAGCGATTCAATATCTCTCCTATGGGCAACTGGGAGTCTTCCTACATCAAGTTTATTCCTGAAGTGGCGACTTGTAAGTCTACCGGAGTGATGCTCAATTTGTATGATGAGTTTGGTGAGGTGACTACAGGCATGTATGCCCCAATTCATTTCGACGCTGAGAACAGTACTTACTTCCTGGATGTGGCTTTCACTCAGAATTCTTCTCCTACTTTCTTCAAGGCTTGCATCATTTTCGGTAATGATGAGAAGTCTTTGAGAGAAGTGGAAGACTTTACGGTATTGGTAGCCGATCTCCCTCTTCTGGGAACGAAGCATGTTGTGGATAATGTGGAGAAGCTGGTCCCTGTGCCTGGATATGGTCGTCATAAGGAGGATCTGGTGTATGTGTCTGAGGGTGATTGCATGGATGCTTCTGTCCAGCCCTTCAATGCTACATACAATGGTTTCTATATTACTCGTCCTTATCGTGAGGAGTCGGGTGCTGTTAATATTTACAATGTGTGTTATCAGTTACGTCGTGAGCGTCGTGTCCGTTCGGGTACTCTGTCTGTGGTGAAGATGATTGATGCTTTCAACACCAACTTTGAGGGTGCGAATCGTATGTTGATTCGTGGTATGTATCCTGAGAGAATTGAGTTTACCATTCTCGGATATACTGCTGAGCTGGGTCCTAGTCGTGTGATGTTTGTGGATGCTGCTTCTGAGGAATGCACGGAATCAGCTGCTTTCACTATTTACTCGCAGGAGGGTAACAGTCCTTCTAAGGTGGTGCCTGCTAACGATGTGGTACAAGTGGAAGTGAAGGCAGTAGACAATGTGGTGGCTGAGGAGTATAAGGTGTGTTACAAGCATGGAGAAGAGGATCCTTATCTGATGTATCCTTTCGTCTTCAAGATGTTATACGCTTATAACATCACTGTCAGTCATGGTTCTCCTTCCTTGTTCGTGGCGAATCAGCCTAAGAATCTGCTGGTAGGTGGTCAGGGTCTGAATGAGGAGGATGTGTTCTATCTGACTGAGAGTAATGAATGTCTTTCTTCAGATGGTTCTGTACAGAGCTTTTTGATTGGAGAAATGCCTACTGATGTAGTGTTCTCTGATGAGAATCAGTATGTGGATCTGCATGCTTGTCTGTTCTCTGTGACTAATGACATCCATGTGAGTGTGTTCCTGAATCAGGAGGCTTGGAGACCTAGTGTGGCTTTGAACCCTGTGTTGACTCCAGTTAATGATTTGGGTGATCGTATTGTGTTCAACACACCTACTGAATTCACAGCAGAGGGTACATTTGTCTCTAATAACGATGTTGCTAAGCTGATTCCCGAATGGGCTACTTGCGATATTGCTCCTGTGGGTCCTCTTGGTTATGTGGTTAACAATCGTTTCACTGTGAACTTTAACGATGATAATGAGGTCTTGCGTTCGGGCGTGCGTCTCTGCTACCGATACGCATCGGAGCTGTGGATTTCCTATTCTCGTGTATTCAAGCCTATCTTTGTGGATTTGGAGATGGAAAGTGATTCGAACAATGCTGTTGTGGGTGCCAGTCAGACCTTCATCTTCAGAGGCGAGTACTTGAAGGCTACTGACAAGTACAAGTGGGTGAAGAAGAGTGCTTCTTCTTGTGCAGATGATATGTCTGATGCCGAAGGTTTCCTTAATCCTGCTGCGCGTACTCTGACGGAGATTGGTGAGGGTGAGTTTAAGGATGTGGTGACATTCACCAAGTCGTCGAAGGGAGCTGAGTTGTCCCTGTGCTGGCAGTTCACTACAGGTCCTTACTTCAAGTTGGATTACATCACTTTGAATCTGCTCTCTATTGATAGCTTCACTGCTCAGTATGGTAGTGATAATGCAGTGTTTGTGGATTTACCTAAGACCTTCCTTATTGAGGGTTATGGTCAGTCTGTGAATGATACTCTTGTGTTGGCTGCTGCTTCTGATTTGGAATGCAAGACTGTCCTTGCTTACTTCCGTCCTAATCCTCTAACTTCTGTGGATCTTCTGTTGACTTCCTTCCATGCTGAGGGATTCACTGCTTGTTATGAGTTCGCTGGAGAAGGCATTCAGCCTCTTTCTCATCTAATCAACACTGTCTACGTCACTCTGTCATATCCTGAGGCTCTCTTCCTCGATGAGACGTACAATTTCACTGTGGTTGAAGGATCGGATGTTTCTGAAGAGGATAGCATTAGTTTCGCTTCTCAGGTGAGTGACTGCTATTCAACGGATGCTGTTCGTTACTATATGAACGGAACTGTATTTGAAGTGACTTTGGATTCTGTGCCTGTGGAGAATCAGGGTGATTATCACATCTGCTATTGCTTCAAGGATGATTGTTACTTCACCAACTATATTGCCTCTGTATATCACATTCTGGATATTGCTTCTGAAGAAGGTAATGCTCATGGACTGGTGGTGGGTCTGGCCAAGACCTTTGCTGTGTCTGGAGTGAACGTGATGGATGGTGATCAGGTCACCTTTAAGTGTGATACTGCTTCTATGACTTTCCCTGTGGCTGAGTCTCTGGTTATTCCTGAGTTGACTCGCGAGTTCGCTGCTGCTTGTTTGCAGGCGACTGTGGAGTATTCTTTCGGTTCTATGACTCGTGCTTTCCCTCTGACATACTCCGTGAGCGTGATCAGTGGTGTGCAGAATGCCATTCTTCTTGAGAATGTGAATACTACTATTCAGATTAGTGGTCGTCCTATGGCTGTTGGTGACAAGGTGAAGTTGGTAGAGAGTTCTTGTGATGAGGATGTGCCTGTGTTCACTGTAGAGGCCTCTGAGACTTCCTTCTTCGTGAATGTGGTGCTGGAGTCTGTAGTAAGTGCTCAGGTGGAGGTGTGCTATCAGTTCGCTGGTGAGATCCGCTATGCTGATACTGGATTCTCACTCTCATCGAAGGCTGTGACGGTGTCTCACTTTGAAAATGATGCGGTGATTGTGGGTTCTGTGCAGTCCGTACTCATTACTGGTCAGGGTTTGTCTGCTGACGATAAGCTGGTTATTTCTCCTAATATGGACTGTTCGGAGGGTATGGAGTTCGATGTGAGCGAGAGCGATAACATCTTCTCTGCCACTGTGATCATTCCTGAGGCTGCTGCCACTCTGTATATGTGCTACAAGTTCCCTGTTCTCCCTGTATTCTATCTTGGGTACCATTTCCGTGCTTCTACTATCAACAGCATCAGCTTGGAGCGTATTCTTAACCGTGTGCCTGTGGAGTTCACTGTCGATGGACCTGTGGCTGGTGATCGAATTGCCTTTGTTGCTGCTGGTGAAGAGTGCGCTTCTTCTTCGATGATTTTCGTGTTGCCTGAGTCGATGACGGTGAACACTACCCTGGTGTTCCCTGGTATGATTCCTAGCTATGCCAGTGTATGTTATGCTGTGAATAGTCAGTGGATGGCTCTGTTCCAGAAGCCCGTGATTGGTCTGAGCAATATTGTTCCCGAGAGTATCGTGGCTGATAAGGAGTACACATTCTTTGTGAATGCTACTCACATCACTGGCGAGTGTGATGTGAACAAGCTGACCTTCAGCGAGGACTGGATTAACTATGGATGTGATTACACGAACAATCTCTACACAGGTCGTTTAGATACGATCTTCTCTGAGGATGAGTCTGCTCCTCCAGTACTGCTTGGTGGTATCGGTAGCAACAGCTGTAGTAACCGTCTGGGTCCTAATGGTAACTATATCGTGCTAGACTTCGGTCAGTGCATGGATGTGACTACGATTCAGATCACTGCTCAAGACTCGATGTCTGATGTGAAGACTCTGCGTGTCTACACTGCTGCTGACACTGAGTTGCTGTTCAATGAGGTGTTGTTTGATGATAATGATAATCATGTGTCTGTGGGTCTGAATACGAAGGAGTTGGACTTCTCCGGCCGTATGATGAAGCTGGTGTTCGTGGAGAATAATGGTCACACTGTCTACACAACAGTGCGTAAGATTGCTCTCTTCGGTCATCCTTGCACTTCTACTCCTGATTACGCTGTTAAGTATGTAGCTCCCGAAGCTACGTGTGAAGCAGAGGCTCAAGAGTTCTCTGTGTCTGTGTGCTCGAAGCGTTTCACTTACACATTCGATAGCAGCTATGATGAGAAGAAGGTGTGTTTCAAGCATCCTCTGTATCCTCATTATGTGGAGTATCCTGACATTGTGATGACAATGAAGTATATTACTGGTTTCGCTGGAAGTAACCAGCTGGCTGTAAATAGCCGTCGTTACGTGCATCTTACTGGAAAGGGTATTGCTGCTGGAGACGAGGTGAAGTTCGTTCCTGAGAATCGTCCTTGTACTGATGATGTTACTGTGTTCTCAGTGATTGCTGATCACTCTCTGTTGCTGCAGGGCTTCACTAGTGTGGGTCGTTATGTCATGTGCTACCGTTTCGTGAACAGTATTGACTCTTTCATGCGTTATGAGAATGTGGTGCTGGATGTAGTGACTCCTGAGGTTATCTCTGTGACTCCTAATGTAGCGATTGTGAATCAGGAAACACAGATCCACTTCTCTGGTTCTGGTATCACTGAGTCGGATACCTTTAAGTTTGTGACTTCGGATAAGTCATGCAACGATGCTTCTGTGGTTACTACTGTTTACAGTGTGGATATGTATGGCAATGCTACTGTGCTGTTCACTTCACCCTTATCTTCTGGAAAGGTGTGCTACAAGTTTGGTCTTTCTGATACTTTCACGGATCTTGGTCTATTGTTCGAGGCGTACAAGGTGAATGCTATCCAGCCTTCTGTGTATGTGTCTGAGATTCCTGAAGAGGTGACCTTATCTGGAGTTGGTATCACGATTCGTGATCAATTTGCTTTCGTGGAACATGGTGCTGATTGCAGTACTGCTACTACCATCTATACACTGACATCCTCGACTGTGGATGTAGTGGATAATGAGGTGACTCTGCATCGTGGTGGAGTTGTGTTGACTGCTTCTACAGAGACTGTGATGGATGTGTGCTATAAGCTGTATGCTGTTGACTACTTCATTGTGCTTCCTGGTACAGTGACAGTGACTCCCAATGTGATTAGCATGTATAACGAGGATATGCCCGACGATCTATTCTATATTAACAACAAGCCTACTGCCTTCATTGTGCAGGGACCTGGTGTAGGACGTGAGACAGTGGAGAAGCTCCGTCTGCTGGCTCCTAGTTCTCTGAGCTGTGATGATTACCTTCTGGAGGTAGATGCTGCTCGTCAGATGGATGGATATGCTCGTGTGTCGATGACTCTGAATGTGGAGGGTCAGAGCTCTTTGGCTGTGTGCTATCGTTTCACAAGTATTGGATTCCGTCGTATGAGTGTGTCGATTCCTGTGCTGAAGGTGAATGCTGTGTACAATGGCAATGTTGTTCTGTCGTCTGTATTCGTGGATACATACAATATGTTCTCTGTTGATGGTTACAATCTGCAGACTGGTGATCTGATGAAGTTTGTAGATCGTCTCGGACAGTCTCAGTATTCATGCTCAAGCTCTGGTGATGCTCTGCATGGACAGGCTCCTGTGAATATGACTTTGATGGCCTCAGGTCGTACACAAGGAATCTTCAAGTATACAGTACCTGGTCTGAACTTGGCTCTCTGCTACTACTTCGCTTCTCATAATGTGTATGTTCTGTACAGTGGCATTCAGTTGGATGTGATCGATGTGGACTATGAGAGTGAGAATGTAGCTATTGTTGGTGAGACATATACCATGGAGTTCAACGGTGTGGGTCAGCAGGTGGGCGATCAGGTGATGTGGTTGTCTGCTGAAGGCCAAGGCTGCGATCCTTCATCTTCTTACGTGGTGAGTGAAGTGAAGTATCTGGATGAGTACAAGCGTGTGAGCTTCTTGTTCACAGAAACCTACAGAGGTCTGCAGCTGTGTGTGAAGACTTCTGATCAGCCATGGGCTCTGCTGACTGAGTATCACTTGGATGTTGTTGGAGTGACTTCTGCTATTGTGCCTGATTACCTGGATTGGCAGGATAACGAACACTTCACCATTATGGCTCATGCTCCTACTACGATGGAGTTCAATGATTGTGATGAGGGAGATAAGGCGAAGTTCATTCCTGCTACTGCTAACTGTGATGGCGATATGGGTATGTGTGGAGTGATGGATGTATCTGTGAACGCTACAGTAACTTTGAACTGTCCTGCTGTGGAGGAGTTGGTGCTCTGCTACTACTTCGGTCGTGCTCATGTGTGGAAGAAGTATGCAAATGTGGGACTAACTGTGAGAGGACCTACTTCAATGACTACGAATCTGAATGTGGTGAATGATGATATGGTAGCTTCGATTGTATTGGATGGAGTGGATGTCGCTGGATACTGCCGTCTGCTTCCTGCTTCTGAAGATACTGAGTTCATGGATGATTTGACTGTGAGTACGAATGATCCTGCTGTGTCAGGTGCTGTAATCAAGGCTGCTATGGGCAACACACAGTATGGAGTGTCTTCGGAGATTGGTCATCCCTTCGAGATTGTGTTCACTTCCTCTTCGAATATTGCTGTGGTTGCCTTCCATATCCATGCTCCTGTGAGTGATATTGCTCCTCGTACTATCGAAGTGTATCGTATGGAGAGCAATGCCTGGGTCCTTGCCTTCAGTTGGGTGAATTCCTATGATGCTACAGGTCATACTCTTCAATCTGATACTGTTGCATTCCATGGCTCTTCTCATATGTGGAAGCTTGTGGTTGTGGATACTTATCTGGCTGAGTCATCGGAGCCTAATGAGGATCTGGCTGATTTCACTTACTTCACTGGAATTGAGATGTATTTGTCTTCAGGAGAGGCTCGTGATGATGTTGCTGTCAAGTTCGTGGAAGCTTCTGGTGATTGCTCTTCTGTGTCGGCTATGCTTGATTATGAGTCAGGAGCAATATTGGCAAGTGTCCCGATGAACTCCTGCTCGGGTCTGTTGGCTCCTTTCACTGTGGCTGATTATTCGAAGCAGTATAAGTTGTGCTATGCTCAGACTTCGGCCCCTGAGGGTTACAAGGGCTTCTTCCCCTATGACGAGGTTGTCCTGTCCATTCGTCATACTGCTGTCTCTTCGACCGGTGTTGCTAACTATGCTATTGCTAACTATCCCAAGACTCTGGTATTGACTCCTTCGGGAGACTCTGTTGCCTCCCAGGTCCTGTTCGTTCCTGCTGCTGGAGCTTGTGAAGTGTCGTCTGCCTCTGTGGGTCCTTACATGGTGAATAATCATCGTGTAACAGTTACCTTCACAGCCGAGAATGATGACATGCGTATGTGTGTGATGTACAGTGGTGAGAACTATTACGAGCCTCAGCGCTTTGTGATGACTGTCGCTGTGTTGTCCGTCACTTCGTATGCTGCTGCTTGGACTGTGTATGAGCCCTACACACTGACTGTGGATGCTCGTTATATGAACTCTGCTAACTATATTGTATCGGATGCTCCTGCTGTGATGGCCCAGACACCACTGGTGAATGGCGTAGCTACGATCAACTTCACAGGTGCCCGTCACAATGTCCTGCTACGTATGTATGTGACAGAGCTGGAGGAAGAGGTTGCGTTGTATTATGGTTCCACTGCTGTAAAGGTGGATGTGCTGAGCTTCGGTTCTCTCTCTCGTAGCAAGTTCTTGGTGGGTAAGACTTACTCCTCTGTCCAGATTCTGGATTCTGTTGGAGTGACCGATTCTTATGCCCTTCTGTGTGTGGAGGATGAATGCGAGGAGCGTGACATCTTCAGTGAGGACGATAAGTTGTATCTGAACTTTGGTAAGTTCGAGACAGCTACCACCTATGACCTTTACTACATCTTCCCTTCAGTGCGTTCTACCATGATTAATGTGGGCGTTCGTGTGATTGTGGATGCTATGGGTGAAGTTGTATTCACTCCTTCGGATTTCTTAGTGGCTGGTCAAACCATTCTGGTCTCAGGACCTGGTGTGGATGCAGGCGATATCGTCCATGTGAGCTATAGTGATTCAGCTGAAGGTGCTACCGCTCTTCCTGTGGTGAATGTGGATGGTAATGTGTTGTTCGATACCTCTGCGATGACATTCACACAGGATACTGTGTATATGTTCTATGAGTTCTACAGTGACGATTCTTTGCACGAGAAGGTGTTTGTGACTGAGATGAGTGTGTTGTCCGCTACTCTCAACTATCCTGCAAGTGGCATGGTTACTGAGTATCCTTATTATGTCACTGTGTCGGGTCTCTCTCTCAATACTAATGATACCATTGTTCTGGCTGAGTCATGTGCTGCTCTGGTGGCGAACGAGGTTGATAAGTTAGCTGAGTTCCAGTTGGCTGAGGAGAGGTATCGTATGGTGTTTACCTCCTCGTATGGAGGTGCTGAGCGTCAGCTGTGCTACTACTTCGCTGATTTCGATACATACGTGCCATTGGCAACCATCACCATCTCGGATGTGAATGTTTACACGGCTTCAAGTCAGTACTATGCCACCACTGACGAGGTGTTGGAGATTGAGTTGCTGGGTGACTTCCCTGGAAGTTCTCTGAACCGTATTGCTCTGTTGTTGTCTAGTTCTCCTTCTTGCGATCAGCATGTGATCAATTATGTGACCATGAATGAGAATAATTTCGTGTTCTACGTGAATGATTTCACCTACCTCGAGTACTATGTGTGCATCCGCTGGGATGAGGATTCGACTCCTCGTGTGATCACTGGCACTTCTGTGTTGGTGAAGGAGATCGAGTATATTGGTATGTCTGTTGGTATTGTGGGTCAGGAGGACACTGTGGTAGTGAGTGGTATTGGTCTGAACAGTGGAGATCAGGTGTTGTTTGCTAAGGACTTCTGCACAAGCCCTGTCCACAATGGTCCTTTCACCGTGAAGAATCTTCAGGGTGTGCTGTATTTCGAGCCTAAGTGGGAGATGGCTGTTGAGCGTCCTTTGACTCTCTGCTACCAGTTCAAGGGCAGTAACAAGTTCGTGATGATTAGCAGATTCACTAGATATGTCATTGATATTGAGGAGATGCAGCCTACAGTGACACGTCGTGCCTTTGAGGAGACTGCTACTATTGCTACTAATGTGGTACCTAATAATTCCACTCTCTACGTTGCTAGCAGCTGTCAGGAGGATGATAAGGAGTTGTTGGATATGAGCAATACAAATACTATGTTCCGCTTCACTCACAGCTTCAATAACACGGGTAGTTATGAAATCTGCTTGTCTACAGATGAGGAACACTTCGTGACTTTGAGTCAGTTCTTCGTGGTTGATGTTGAGACGCTCTCTGTGGATCGTTGGGTGGCTGGACTACCTCTTCCTTCTTCCTTGGTGTCTTCCATCTATGTTTCTGGATATCTCGTAGATGGTTCGAAGGTGAAGTTTGTGGTGTCTTCATGTGATGAGGAGACAGAGGAGTTCCCTCTGCGTGAGGATCTAAGCCTTGATGCTTTGGTACCGTTCCCGACTGCTGGTTTGTACAAACTGTGCTTGGTGTCCCCTGGTACTACTCGCAAGTTCCTTTACAGTCAGTTGGCTGTGAATGTGTTGACTATGACAGTGACTTCAGAACCTGCTACCATTGATCAATTCATTAACAACAAGCGTACAGTAACTGTGAATGTGGAAGTGTCGGCTGAGGACTTGGTTCCTATTGATGTATTCCTGGCTACTTCCAGTAGCTGTGAAACAGAGCTTGATGCTCTGGTATCTTCGACGACCATTCTGGAGACTGCTGCTCTCACCTTCGAGTTCGAGCATGGATATGATCACGATGTGTTCATGTGTTACAGCTATGCTAATGAGACTGCTCAACTTACAGGTACTGTCTTGCATTTGTATTCTGTGTACTTCGATCCGATTGTATGGAGACCGTTCTATGGTATAGGTTACAATGTGACGGGCGTGGAGATTCATACTCCTTATAGAGAGAATGTAATGGTAAGATGGATAGCTCGTACTAAGACATGTGAGGATGTGGTAAGTGGAGATGTTCTGAGCTCTATGAAGGTGGTTACTTTCCGCAATGAGGGTGAGTTGGTGGCTTGTGTTGCCTTCCGTCAACAGGGTGTGTATGAGAGTGTTCCTTATTACGATCATCATGTGGTTATGTACAACAAGGTGAGTGTGGAGATTGATGCAGATAGACGTTTGGTGGCCAACAAGCAGTTCGTGATGACACTGGCATCTAATCAGTATGATCTGATTGACAAGGTATGGTGGCGTAATGAGGCTGGTGATATGACGGAGAAGAAGTCTCTATTTGATGGAAAGGCTCCATTTGTGATTCCTTCTGCTGGTGTCTGGTGGGTAGTGGTTCAGTATAAGGGCGAGGAACCTGCTGACTACAAGGATGATTCAAGCATGAAGCGCAATGTATCAACCCTTACTCAATTGGATGTGTTGTACTGGATTAAGGGTATGAATATTACTGAGGAGGAAGCTGTAAAGACAACCAATCTGGAAGTACGTGGCGAGTATCTGGAGGATGGAGATCTGCTTGCATTGAGTCCTTGCGATCAGGCATGTGATTCGAGTGCTCTTGCTCCATACACCTACACTGTGAGCAGTTCTGGTAACAGTTTCTTCGCTACAAGTCCTGTAGTCACAGATAATCTGCAGACGGAGAATTGTGTGTGTTTCAGCTTCGGTGAGGACAATTGGATGAAGTATGAGAATCTAATCCTGAACATTCCTACAGAAGACACTGTGTTTAGCACTGCTACTAAGGCTTATATGCTTCCTGTTTCTTCATTATATCGTCGTCTTGAGGAGGATGTGTTGACTCGTGTGGATGTGGAGCTTCGTGGTCATGTGGGTCTGCTACAGAACAGTTATGCCTATGTGGTCCGTACTACAGAGGAGTGCTCAATGACAACTTCTTCTCAGCCTTCTCAGTACAATGAAACAATGAACGATCAGTATGGATCTGCTCGTGTGTCTCTGACATACCAAGTTGTGGGTACTCCTGATTCTACTTACAAGCTGTGCTACAAGATTGGTGATCGTTCTGTGGTAACAGTGCCAGTGGATGTATTGTACAAAGAGATTACACCTATGGAGGTGGTAGCTCTTCGTGGTGCTCCTTTCTCATTCACTGTGGATGAGAATTCTATTGGATTCTCTAATGGTGATGAGGCGTTCTGGTCTCTGGGCACTGATTGCAGTCAGCCGATCACAGATACGGCCACTCTGGAGGATGGTGTATTCTCCTGGAGCGGTGTATCTGCTTTCGTGACTGAGAATGCTCATATATGCTTGAAGTTCATGAACACCGCTCTCTTCGCTCCTGTGAGTACTGTGACCTTGGAAGTGGTGGGTACTGAGGATAAGGCAATGGATTTGGTGGTAGACGTCACATGTGCTCGTACAGAGTCCTTGGCGATTCATGGAACTGTGGAGGAGATGCATACTGTGGACTATGATGGAGATCACTCTGTGTATCTGGATACTATTCTGTGCGGAGAGGGTCAGTGTACCTTCCCTGTCAAGGAGGCTTATCGTGCTGCTACAATCTCTCGTCTGGGTCTGGTGATTAAGTTTAGTGAGCTTCCCGAGCTTTCCGCTCCGACATTTATTCCTCAAGTGGTGATCACTCTTCGTCATCATCCTACCTTGCTAACAAGTAAGATGTATCATGGAAAGGAGCATATTCTGGAGTTGGAGTCGAGTGTGTTGCGTGAGTCTGAGACAATCACTATCATGCACAATGGTGTAGCTGTGTATTCGGATCTTGCTCTGGAGCATTTGTATGAGAATAAGGCTCGTGCTACAGTGACTCTGTCTGCTGGTGCTGGTGAATACAGTTTGATCTATAACTATGAGTCCGTGTACTGTGATGCTTTGGAGGATTTGCAGATTGATACAATCGATGTGATTGAGGTGGAGTCTGTTGTGTCGACGATTGTGTCTGAGTATCAGGAGACTACTTTCCGTCTGAATACTTCAGCTATCATTCCTTCTTATGAATCAGATCGTGTATTGCTGTGCGATACTGGCTGTGATTGCGAGACAATTTATGCTACAGGCGAGATCTACAGTGAGAATCAGGTGAATGTAGTGTTGCCAGCATACTTCACGAAACTCCAGCTGACAACCACTCCTATTTACAGTAAGTTGGCGGTATGTTACAAGATGGGTCAGTCTCTGCCTGTGGATACAGGTCTGGTGATGACTGTTCTGAAGATCACTTCTTTCGAGTTGTCTGTGGTGCCTGAGGGAGTCTCGATTGAGAACGTGCCTATTACTGGTTCGGGTGTGAGTTATGGAGATAAGTTACGTATGGTGGCTGATTCGAGCTGTGCTGGTATTGAGTCTTTCGAGGCTACCGTGGTATACACAAACAAGTATGTTGCTCGTCTGTTCACAGCTCCAATGCTTCCTGATACCTGTGAGTCGGCTACATTGAACGTATTCTATGTACCTACAAGCACTAATGAGCCTATTGATCTGCATCAGAGTATCACAGTGATGCGTGTGCTGATGACAGCTTCGGTGGAATCTCAGTACAATCTGTTCGGTAAGGTGGAGATGACCTTCAACGTACAGGGTACAACTAATCTCCAGGAGATGGTGTTCTTCTTCAAGTATACTGAGGGATCGGATTCTACTGCTTATGAGTGTTCTACACGTCCTGAGAAGACAGAGGGTATTGTGCCTATCACCTGCAGTTTCGTGTCGGTACCTACTTCAGGTTCCATGTGCATGAAGTTCCGTTTCGTGAGTGTAAGCAACTCTGAGTCCATCTGGATGGATATCGAAAGACCTGTCACTGATGGATGTGTATACATTGCTGACTTCCCTGCTGTGTCTCGCACTGGTGTACAGTTTGAGAAGGTAGATCCTTTCTACTACAATGATATTGCTGCTGTGGATATCAACTTCGTGAATGAGGATGAGGTGACAGTCGCTACTTACACTAGTTCGATCAATGAGCTTGAGTTCATCCTCCCTGCTGAAGAGACTGAAGTGACAGCTATTGGTACTTATGGTAACTATCGTGGACCTCTTCCTGGTATCACTGTGCGTGTACAAGGTCTGAAGGCGATGACAACAACTGTACCTTCCATTCTGACTACTGTGGAAACTGTCTTCTCTCTGACAATGATTGATATGCCTGTTGACTCAAGAGTTGGCTTCTCCACGACCACTGACTGCACAACCATGCTCTATGTGAATGCTGCAGAATCCACCATCACTGTGACTTTCGAAGAGGCTTACAGTAATCTTTATGTGTGCGTGGATTACGGAACTGGCTTCCGCTATTCATTGCTGCCTTTCTTCACTGTACTTGAGTTCCGCAATGCAATCACTGTAGTGGCGAAGGAGGATACACGTGTGAACTATCAATACTTGACTGCTACTCCTAGTGACAGTTGTCATTTGTCTCAGTTGACGAATGTGACAGTGAGCAATGAATGTGATTGGGTGTCATCGATCTTCGTTGGTGATGCTGCTCTGGTGATCGATGGTAAGCAGTCTACCTCTTTGGTCTTCGGTGCTAACATTGACTACAACCCTGAGTGCAACCGTCCTATTGATGGCAAGAATCAGTGGATGGTGTTCGACTTTGGAAGTTGTTACCATGTAAAGGGTGTAGAGATGTACTTACTTGGTATTGAGACAGATCCTCGCTTTGTGGTATTGGAGAGCAGTGATATATTGAGCACAGAGGATGAGGCTTGGAGTTTATCTGCGAATGTGGAGATTGTGAACACTAGTGCTGGGTGGTATTCGTTGGGCAATAACTTTGCTGTGTCTGGTCGTTACATGCGTATGCGTTTCGTCGATAGTACATCTCCTTTCATCATTCTGAGTGAGGTGCGTTTCACTGGTACTGCCTGCGATGATAATTCAGCTGAGGTTCATGTGAAGTGGGTGAAGTATGCTAGTGGAGCTCTGGATTGCACTGATGCTGGTTATGAGTACACCATCAAGGACTGCACTCGTACTGGTATTGTGAACATCCCTGAGGTGGGACAGTACGGTCTGTGCAGATATGACGAGGACTGGTCTTCTGTTTACAACTTCAATATGACTGTAGTGGGTATTGAGGCTGTGGATAATACTCATAATCTGCCTGTGGGTGCTGTGCGTACAGTGACTGTGAGTGGTTTCGGTATTAAGGATGGCGATAAGATAGCCTTTGTACCTGAGACAACGGAGTGTTCGACTGTGACGAGCTCGAGTGAGAATGTGTTCACTATTGTGAATGCCTCTACTGAGATGACCTTCAATGCTGTTGCTGGTGTATATAAATTCTGCTATCAGTTCACTGGTATGCCTTTCAAGAATACACTGGTTGATGCCTTTACTCTGGTCACTCCTGGTCCTGTGGAGTTGAGTACAAGCGAGTTCATCAATCATTACCCGAATACTATCTTGGTGACTGGAAATGGTGTGTCTGAGAATGATATGATTGCCTTCACTGCTGGTGAGTGTAGTGAGGCTGAGTATATGCCAATCACTCGTATTCACAATGAGTATGGAGTTCAGACCACAGAGTTCCCTGAGACAGGTCTGGCTCTTCATGTGTGCTACCAGTTCGGTGGTCTGACAGCAATGTTACTGACCACAACTGTGAATGTGCGTGAGGTATACAGTCTGGATGTGGAGGAGTTGCCTTTGAATCTGGTAGCGAAGCTGACCTTATCTGGAGTGGGTCTGACCACTGATGACAAGCTGTGCTTGATGAACAGTGACTCTGTGTGTTCCTTCTGTGAGCAGGAGGCCTTCGCTGGTCGTGTGTTCTCTGTCCAGGGTGAAACTACATTATTCTCAATGATTCATATGACTTCGATGGTGACTGTGCGTATGTGCTACAAGTATTCTTCTTCTCAGAGCTTCGTTGCGATTGGCGAGAATGTGATGACTGTGCTGCCACCTGCTCTGAACTATATCTATCCTGCTCGTATTGTGGGTAATGTGGAGAATACCATTTCCTTCTCGGGTCGTTTCATGGGAGGTGAGTTGTTGAATGGCAATGTGGAAGCGGTTTTGACCAAGTCAACTGTGAACTGTTACAGTGATCGTGTGACGCTGGCTAATGGCGATGCTGTATTCCCTCTAGTAGCATTGGAGGAGGGTTATGGAGCCAATCTGTCATTCACTGTGGAGGATCTTCCCACTCTGCATGTGTGTCTGCATTATCCTAGTCGTGAGGACTTCGAGATGCAGTCGGTGACTCTGGATGTGGTTATGATCTATGACATGGAACCTACTTACGTGCCTCTGAATACCTATTCGATTGTGACCGTAGCAACCTATGGTTCTCGTACTGTGGACAATGTGAAGTTCGTGCCTATCAACGCTACATGCGATGCTGCCTATCCTGAGTACATGGTTGGCAACCAGCAGATTGCGAATGTTTTGTTCACTGAGACTGGTGTTGAGAAATACGTGTTGTGCTACCGTCCTGAGGAAGAGAGATACTACAAGCTGGATGCTTTCAGCATTACTGTGCGTGATCAGCGTAATATCATCGACTTCGCTTCCAACAAGGCTCACTTCTCTGTAGTTGGAGAGACTGAGACATATGAGATTGAGGAAGACAATGTCGTCGATGGTGATCGCATGATGTGGTCTTTGGATGGATGTCTCAGTGCCGCTCCTGGTACAACAGAGCAGACTATTCAGAATAAAACGTTCACTATGACCTATCCTTCTGTGTTCATGAGCGCTTCGCTCTGTATGAAGTTCGTGGGTACTCGTAATTGGGCCGAATACGACAATCAGAAGATGTCTGTGTTGTCTGTGTTCAACGTGCAGCCTCGTGTCTTCACTCGTGATGTGCCCAAGATGGCTCAGATTGATGGTTTTGGTGTTGATGAGGATACACGTAGTTATTTGGGTCTCACTTGCGATGGTACTGATGAAGATCGATACACCGACTTGTTCGAAGGAGCTTCTCCAATGGTGAATGTGATTCGTGCTAAGACTGATCTGATTCTATGCGTCTCATTCCGTTCGTATGCTCACTTCTATTCTTTCAGTAACATTACCTTCCTGGCTCGTGGTGTGGAGGAGTTGACTCTACTGGAGACGAATCCTCGTGCTGGTTCTGCTAAGTTGAGTCTGGCTGGACCTGGTTTGGGCTATGCCAGCTGTGGTTTCTCGGAGGTTCTGACTGCCTCTTCAACCTTCTTGACATCAGGTATTGAATCCATTGTACTGTCGAAGACCTATCCCGAGAATGCAGATCCTTCAGTCCTGTTTGATGATAGTACTCGCACTGCTCTCTCTTTCAACACGAATGCCAATGGTACAATGGACATCTATCTGTCTGCGCCTTATGTATTCACTCGTGTGGATGTGTATGCTAGTTCAGGACCTGCTTCTCCTAAGGATATCCAGGTGTATGCTGTATTCAATGAGACTTCGGAGTTGCTGGTTTCATGGACGAAGTCGAATGAAGTGGGCTGGAGTGAATCTCCTGCTTTCAGCAAACAGTCGACTCATTTCCGTATCGTGTTCGTCAATAGTTATGATGATTCATTCAACTACATTCGTGTGAGCCAGTTGCGTCTCCATGGATTCGCTCCTGTCGTTGATGGTGTTGTGACAGTTGTAACTGGTGATGATTGCAGCAATGTGAGAGCTACGACACTGGTGTCACTGTGTGAGCCGATCGCTGTGGTGGTACCTGGTCATGGTGTGGGTTACAGTGTCTGCTTCGATTTTGGTGAGGATGCGCCTCGTCTGGTACCTAATAGTCACTTCGACTTGTATCAGGCTACTGGTATTGAGTTCACTTCAGGTGATGCTTCATCAATTGTAGCTACTACGACAAAGGACTTGAAGATTCTCGGATCGATCCCTGTGTTCACACAGATTCGATTCGTGGCTGCTGAGGCTGAAGATACCTTGGAGACCTTGGAGAGTAAGTGCAATGATGCTACCATTGCTTCGATGGCTGTCGATGTAGAGAACTCTGTGGCTGCGAATGTGACCTTCGCAGAGGGTGTGGAGAAGATGTATGTGTGCTACAAGTTCCCTGAGTCAGTGCTGTATCGTCGTCTAGATGAGGACGAGGGAGGCTGGTCTGTGTTGGATGCTTTCTTCACCGTCAAGTCTCTGGATACGATGAATCCTTCCTTCTTGGTTGCTGGAGTGCAGAGCACTGTATCCTTCACTGGTGTGGGTCTGGAAGGTGCCTCTGTGGCTCTTGCTGCGGGTAAGTGTTCTGATGTGTCTGATGAGGCGCACATTCCAATTGTCAATGGAAGAGTGAATCTAACTCCTGCTCTGGGTGTGACTGGAGAGTTGAATGTGTGTATGCTATTCCCTAACGAATTGTCTGTGGCTTTGAAGACTGTGGCTATCGCTTCTGTGGATCCTCAGACTCTGACCAACATTGTCAAGGTACCTCACAATGTGACTATTTCTGGTCCATATGTGGCTGCTGGTGATCGTGTCGGTGTGATGGTTGACGGTGTGTGTGATATGAGTCAGGGTGGATTGCTGGATGAGAACCGTTCCTTCTTGTTGCGTCTGGACTATTTGGGTCGCTGGACACTCTGTTACAAGTTCACCGGTTATAGCACTGCTATTCCCGTGGATATCACTGTGAATGTGGTCTTGGAGACTCTTGACTTCTATCCTGCCTTTGTAGTGAGTGGAGCTAGTAACTACTTGAAGGTATTGATTCCTGCGTTTAATGAGGAAGATACAGTGACACTGGATGGTGTGGAAGGCACTTCATCCGTTGTAGATGGATTCAAGTATGTTTCCTTCCCTACGATGGATTTCACTAACTCAACTGTGACTATGGTGTACAAGCATGCTTATGCTCATGAAACTTCGATGACTCTACCTGTCTACACAGTCACTTTGAGCAAGAGTGGTTCATACTTCAATCTGGATGAGACAGTGTCTGTGTCGGGTATGGGTTCTGAGTTCATCAATGCTATCGGTTTCGCTACTGAGGAGTGTACTCCTTCTGTCGAGCTGTATAGTGTGATTGAGAAGGAATCTGTTGTGAATGTGACTCAGAAGAGTCTTGAGTATCATGTGTGTGTGTCTTACACTACTGCTCCTTCTCTCATTTTCGTATCTTCTATTACCTTCAAGGTTGTGGGTATTGACTCTTACAGTATACCTGAGTGGATTGCATCTCTGCCTTTGCCTACTACTATCCATCATGCTGGTGTGGAGGAATTACAAGTGTCAGGTGTGGGTCTGTCTGATGAGGATGAGCTGTATTTGACGACAACAGATTGTTCTGAACCTGTCTACGAACTTTTGGATGCTAATTATGAGGGTGATGGTACTGAGCGTGTGAGCTTCTCTGATGTCCTATTGTTCAGTGATAATCAGACAACTGTATACTCTGTCTGTTACTATTTCAAGGTACTCAACACTACCTATCCCACATCTCACACAATGACTGTGTATCCAAAGGTATTCCCTGTGACTCTGGAGCCTACTACCCCTGTGATTTTAGGTGATGCTAATACAACCTCTCTGCATGTATCCCTTAACCGTTATGTGGAGGTGACTGCTGGTGATAAGATATATCTGGGTGATGCAGAATGTACTTTCGAGAGTCAGACTCTATTTGATGTGAGTGATGAGATGGAGTTCAATGTGTATGCTCTGGCTGGACTTCAGTCAATCTGTTATGCCTATGGTGGTAATGTGGATCTGGTTGCTCAGCTGGCTACCTTCTATGTAAGCAAGTATTCTGGACTGTCGACGAAGAAGTTTGCTGTTGGAGTCACGACACTTGCTGAGATTGACGTGGTCAATGCTGCTGAGGGCGATCGTGTAGCGATTGCAACCTCTGATGGTATTCATGTGGCTGAATTCACAGTGAATGTGGGTGAGAAGCCTTGGTTCGAGTTCAGTTACAATGAAGCTGGACAGTACACCGTGTACTACAAGTATGCTCATAGTACAGAGTGGTTCTCCACTGAGGAGATTGTGACTGTGGCTAAGGTGAATACAGTGTATCCTCTGGAGATGGTACTGGGTGAGACACGTAGTTTCGATTTCGAGGGATATGCCTTGAGTGATGAGGATCGATACATGATTTCTTCGAATGATCAGTGTGAGGGAGCTGCTGAGGGCTTGTTAGTGTCTGAACCCATGACCTTCTCGACTGCTGGTAACTTCTCATTGTGTTACTACTATGCTGGAGTGGGTGCTGCTATTGTGGAAGTGATTGATGTGCGTACTATTACTTATGAGGGTGCTTTTGAGTTCGTCAATGGAGTACCTGAATTGGTGACTATTTTCGG
Organism: Blastocystis sp. subtype 8; assembly: GCA_027406425.1. NCBI lineage: Eukaryota > Bigyra > Opalinata > Blastocystidae > Blastocystis > Blastocystis sp. subtype 8. The sequence continues at coordinate 38,869 of JANPWN010000184.1, forward strand.
TCTTATGGATGAAGATTCAGTACGTTATGTACGTGGAACAGATTGTGAGGAAAGCGTGATTGTGGAGCAGGAGTATGTAGAAGGTGGAATGAATGTGACGCTGTCTGTATCTTTCACTCCTATTTCTGTGTGTTACCGCTTGGCTTCTCGTAATGACTATTATAGAGATGTGACTGTGCGCTCTTCCGGTGTGGAGTATGTGTCATCTTCTGTGTGGTTGACAGGTGTGGCCACTCTTCCTGACACTTTCGTATTCCACTCTACCTTCTTAGCTGAGGATGATGAGGTGACCTTCTTTATGGAGGATGAGGAAGTGAATTCTCATGTGACGGGTAAGTCTGTGAATGGAGCCACTATCGCTTCTGTTGTGTTCAACAAGGCTGGTGAATACTCAGTTGAGTTCCTCTTCAAGGCTATTAATAAGAGATATATTGGTAGTTTCACAATCACTGTGTTGGAGTCTAGTATTGAGATGACTGGTTTCAAGAGTGTGCGTCAGTTCAGCACTACCACTAGTATCCCTGTCGCCTTCTCGGGTGTGTTCGATCTGGTTCCTGTGACTGTGAAGTATGTGTCTGAGAGTTGCGATGACACTGCTGTGCCTACAACCGAAGTGTCTCTCTATGAGCAGGGTCAGGAGGCATTGTTCTTCTTCCCTACAGCATCGGAATACAAGTTCTGTGTGAAGTATGGTGAAGAGGCTTGGGAGGAGATGGAGATCTACAAGCTGACTTTCTTGGCACTGGAGGCAAACAGAATCGTGACGAATGTAGACATTCCGATCACCTTCCAGTTGACTGGTAAGGGTATTCGTGATGGTGATATGATCCGATGGACGAAGACAACCGAGGGTTCTGCTTGCAAACATGCTCGTGTGACCTCAACAGTTCAGAATAGTGCTACTGTGTTGACTGTGCCTTCTAGTGTTCTGGAGAGTAATCTGTATCTGTGCTACAAGATCCAGGACGATAGTGAGTATGTGTTATTCGCTGACAATATGGTGGATATTCGTGGAGGCTTCAGTGTACAGCCTTCTTTCGCTTTCGAGGGTATAGAGACTCAGTTGACGGTTGAGGCTCGTAACTGGAACTATACAGATGCGATTAAGTTCGTGGCTGAGACTGAGAGCTGTGATGCTGAGGGTCTTGAGTATGAGTTCAGTGAGGAGACTATGAACGTGCTGGTGGTGAATTTCAATACGGCTGGTGTGTACAAGATGTGCTACGAGTATGCGGATCTGGAGTCTATGGAGGTACCTCAATACACAATGACTGTGCGTAGTTTGTCTGCGGAGAGCACGGTGGTTTTGGTGGAGGGAGTGAAGCAAGCTGTGACTTTGGAGTTATTGAATACAGGAGCTGAGGCGACGGAGGAGAAGGAGTTACCTTCAGCCCAGTTGGCAATTCAGCGTGATCAGTCTTCAGTGGCTACTCGTGGCGATGTAGCCTCAGTTACGGATGAGAAGGACTACACGTATGCTGGCTTCGGTGCAGCTAAGGATGTGACTCTTGTGTACACACTGCAGAAGCCTGTGGCTTTGAGTGCTGTGGATATGACGTCAGTGAGTGGAACTCGCTCTGTGAAGGAGGCTAGCTTCTACACATCAGTGAACTCGGTGAATGGTCCATGGAAGCTGTGGGGTCACTTCCAGCTGGAGGCAGAGCCTTCTGAGAAGGTGTCTCTGAAGCTTGCTTACACTGTGGCTCGTTACGTGAAGGTGGTTGTGAACGCGAACTTTGGAGCTAAGTCGACTATTATTCATGATCTCCGCTTCCACTATGTGTCTGAGTCTGGTGAGTCTAAGGTACGTTTCGTGGATCCTGCTATTGTGAGTGCTATGCAGTGTGAGAGTGTTATGGGATCTCCTGTTGCTACGGTGTTCGATTATGCCAACGAGGCGATCATCGAATCTGGAGTGGAGAATGATTATGTGATGTGTGCTAATATGAATGGAGTGTGGGTTGTGTTCCGTAACGTGAAGATTCAGTTGAAGTCAATGACAAGTGTGTCGCCTGTGGCGTTTATTGCTGGAAGTGAGTATGAGTTGACACTTACCGGTTCCAACTTGAATGCTGATGACTCTGTGTTCCTCACATCAGATTCTTGCGAGTCTTCGGATGTTTTGACTGGAGTGCGTACTTCAGCTACGAAGGTGACTGTTGCGATGTCGTTGAGTATCGGTAATCCTCTGTACTTGTGCTACATGCCTGTGGCGGACATGGCTGTGAAGGTCGATACTGCCTTGACTATCTTCGAGACGAACTTCTCCGTGGAGTCTTCTCTTGATGTGTTCCCTGTGTCGACTGTGATGGTCGCTGGAGGTGCTATTTCGACAAGAGATAGTGTGAAGATTGTGGCTGCTGATGCTGAATGCTCTGGAGAGGCTGTGGCTACCTATCCTGTACAGCAGACTGGTGAGAAGATGTTTATCCAGTTGGCTCTGCCTACTGTAGAGACATCCTACAAGCTGTGCTACTTGTTCAATGGTGAGGTGCTCAGTCAGGATCAGTATCAGTTGAATGTGTATACACTGACGATGGAGAACAGTCCTGTGTTCCGTGGTGTGAAGACGAATCTAAGCCTGCAGACAAGTATGGATCTGACCGATGCTTCTGTGATGTTGTGTGATACTAATTCCCAGTGTCTGACGATGTCTGTGCAGAAGTCTGTGTCGAGTGAGGGACGTCGTCTCAGTGAGGAAGCCTTCATCCAGGTGACTCTGCCAGTGACGATGGGTGATTCGCTGACAGTATCTGTCAAGAAGGGTGAGGAGACTCTTGCTACGAATGTGGTGCTGAATGTGCAGACTCCTTCTGTGACTTCAGTGACTCCTACGGTTGCCTATCTGGGTGCGGAGACTGCCTTCACTTTCACTGGTGCTGGTCTGGGTGTAGGCGTGACTGCTGATCGTGTGATCTTCACAACAGACTCGTGTGAGAGTGGTTTGATTGCAACTGAAACTCTGGTAGAGAATAGTGCTTCTGTCCTGTTCACAGAGGCGATATCAAGTGTCCATATGTGTGTGTCTTTCAGTGATGGAGATTTCGCTCTGATGGTGCCTACTGTGGCTGTATATGGAGTATCTTCGTTGACTCCTATTTCGGTAGTGATTGGTCAGGAAGTCTCGATTGCTTTCACTGGTGTGGGTATTGCTGATGGTGATAATGCGGTGTTTGTTGCTGCTGGTGACACTTGCGACAAGGCTGTAGTAGCGAGTGTTATCGAGAATGGAGCTGCTGTGGTGTCGTTTACGGGTGTGGCCAGCACTATGGAGGTGTGCTACACTTTCCAGCAGTCTGCTACGGGTCTGATTAAGCAGCCAGTGACATTGACTTTGTCAGAGAATACGGAGATTCCTGTAGTAACGATGGAACCAATGACGTTGCTGGCGTTCGTGAATGTGGAGCAGCGTCTGTCCTTCCCAACTCTGGAAGCGAACAATCGTATCACTTGGACTGATGTGTCGGATTGTCAGGAGATGGTGACAGAGCCTGTGCGTGTGAACAACAATAAGGTGGCTACTGTGGAGTTCAGTAAGGGTGCTGATGAGCTGCAATTGTGTGTGTGCGTGAATGAGGTAGACTTTGTGCTGATGCCCAATGTAACGATGGCTGTGGTAGAGGTGACTTCGGTATCTGTTAGTGAATTGATGTTAGATCTGCAAGAGGAAGTGACAATTCAGGCAACTGCTCTGGATATGGCTACAGAGGCCTTCTTCGTAGGTGTGACAGGTCGTCGTCTGGATGATACGATGTTGTGTGCTAGCAGTCAGCGTGTGTCTACGATTGCTCTGGTGCAGGAGGGTATGGCTGCAGTCACTATCACTAAGCCTGTGGACCGTGCTCAGTTGTGTCTGGTGTTCCCTGATCATATGGCAATGGCGTTCCCTCCGACTGTATCGGTTATTTACATGGACGTGAAGCCTCATCTGTCGGTGCCTGTAATGACAGCCTCTCCTGTTGAACTGCCTCTTCACAATATTCCTGCCCCAGGAGAATTCGTGGAGTTGAATGATAATGCGGAGCTGCGTGGTCAGTTGGTCATTGATACAATGTGTGAGACAGATAATGAGTTGGCTGATATATTCTTGTTGAATTTACTCAACAATGTGACCTTGGTGCGTGGTGGTGCTGATGCTCTCTCTATGAGAGTGCGCTTCCCTGAACTTATGGAGATCAACAGTGTGATTATGGTAGCTGCCAACAACGAGACATCTCCTAAATCTTTCACGGTGCGTGCCATGAGTGCTGCAGGTATGTTGGAGGAGGTCGATTCTGCTCAATTAGAAGCTGTGGACTTCGTGAATCCTTTCTATGAGATGCGTTTGTTGACTCCATTCGTGAGCGATGTTGTGGAGTTCGTATTTGAGTCATTCGATGAGGAGAATCTTCAGGTGACCTTCAGTTACATTGGTATGTCCTTGCGTCCTGTGCAAAAGCAGATTGTGTCCTTCGTTGAGGTGTCGAACTCTCGTCGTCTGGAGGAGACTGATAGTTTGTGCGAGGATAGCAGTAAGTTGGTGGTGTCTCCTACCTACGTGCTTGGCGATAACAATTATGTGCTGATGGCTCGCCAGTCTGTGGATTTGGCTATGATGTGCTACAAGTTTGGATCGAAGCAGTGGAAGGCCTTTGAGGAAGTGACTCTGTCTGTGGGTACGATTGAGTTCTTCAACACAACTGCTCAGTTGGCAGTCGTTGGTCAACCGATTGATGTGGTATTGACTGGAAAGGGTATTCGTGATGGTGATCAGGTATTCTTCGTGAGTGCTTCTGCTACTAGCGATGCTGATTGTGTGGTGGAGAAGGCCACTAGTCCTGTGGTGACAGTTGTGGATATGACTGCTCCTGCTGTGGTATTTGATACTACTGGACGCAGTAAGATGTGTTACAGCTTCGGTGAATATGGATTCTCCTTATACGATATGCAGTTAACTGTTGTGTCCTTCAACTCGTTGACTGCTCAGTCCTTCATTGTCGCTGGATATGCTTTCACTTCAACTGTGTCTGGAGAAGGTTTGTCTGATTTGGACCGTGTGAGATTCCTTCCTGAGGGTTCAGATTGTGATGACGCTCGTTATGAGTTCGTTGTGGATGATGGTATCCTGACTGCTTCTCTGCCTACGGGTGGAGTGTACTCAGTGTGCTATGGATTCGCAGGAAGTGTGTGGTTCCAGACGAACTCACAGGTAGAAGTGGCTTCTGTCACTGGCATCAACTCAAATGCTTTGTATGTTGCTGAGACCAATGTATTTACATTCTCGGGTCATCTGCTGTCGGTTGGAAGTGGTTCTGATATGATGCGTCTGATCTCAGGTACTGCATGCGACGAGTATGTATACACTGCTCCTGTGATTGCTTCAACTGTGACAGTAACACCATTCTCTACAGATGTCTCATCGTTGAGTGTATGCTACAAGTTCGATCAGTCTGATGAATGGATTAACACCAGTCTGTCTCTGACACTTGTTACTCCTTCGGTAGTGAGTGTTACACCTACTATGGTGTTTGCCAATGAGCCTGTGACCTTCACCTTTGTTGTGAGTGGAGCTATGGAGAATGATCTGATGTCTGTGGGTCCTGATTGTCGCTCTGCCGAGAAGGTGGCTCTGACTGCTTCTGTAACCCTGTCAGCTGGAGTGAATCAGGTGTGCTACTGGTTCAGTGGTCTTGTGGCTCGTTCTGTGGAGGTGTCTGTGGTGGATGTGAATGTTATCACTACTCCTTTCTACATTGTCAAATCTACACCTGTGGAAGTGCCTGTGACTGGAACTCTCGTTGCTGCTGATGCCACTGTGAGAATGATCTATGGTGAGGGTGATGTGACCTTCTACACTGTGGAGTCGAACAAGGTGGTTATCTCGCCTCCTTTCGGTGGTGAGTTCACGTTGGCTTATTGTCTGGATAACGAGTGCAACGCTACTAAGGACTTCGCTTCTGGTTTCGTACTTGAGATTGAGTCAATTGATCAGGATCGTCTGTGGGCCGGTGCAGTAACTGAGTTTATCATCTCTGGCTATGGTATGAAGGCTACGGATACTGTGGTGTTCGAGGGTCTGGAGACAGAGGGATATTACGGTACCTGCGGTGCTGCTGATGTGGAGTCTCAGTTGATTCTAGAGGATAGTAACACTGTGCGTATTGTAGTGGCTTCGATGAAGGGAAGCTGCGTGGGTAAGAACTTCGCTCTGTACTACAAGTTCACGGATGTGGAAACTCCTGTGAATACAAGTCGTGTGATGGTCGTGGAACGTGCTACCATTGAGATAGAATCACAGCTGGTGTTTGCTGTTCCTCGTGCGGGAATGACTCGTTCTATTCCTGTGAGTGGTCACTACACAAGTGAAATGACTCCGATGGTGAAGTTCCAGGAGTACTCATTGAGTTGTTCGACTCTTGGAGGTATGAGTTATACAGTGGTAGATAATGCAATCACCGTGACTGCTACAACAGGTCTGGATGGTGTGTACAAGATCTGTTACACGTTCGATGGCATGGAGTGGGCTATGATTCCGGAGTCGAAGGTGTACTTCAAGTCGATTAAGCCTGGCACAGTGGCTGTGGCTCTGCCTCATATAACCACTAGCTACACACTGTCTGCTTACGAGGGTTCTCTGAGTGCTGAAGATCAATTTAAGTGGGTGTTGAGTAGCTGCTCGGATGTGGTGGCTTATCCTGGATCAATCAATGGTGACAAGCATGAGGTGATTCTAGATGCCTATGAGGAGGAGTTATCTCTCTGCTACTTGTTCTCTGGAGCTGAAGAGTACATTCATTACTCTGATGTGAAGCTGTCTATTGTGTCTGTGAATAGTCGCTCACCAAGCAAGGTGGTAGTGTCCGAGCCTACAACAATTACTTACACAGGTAAGCATATGGATAGTGTGGAAGTGGTGTACGTGGAATCTGATGCTGAGGAGTGTGCTGAGGCTGTGATGGTGTCTCAAGTGGCCGAAGTGTCGAATGGCATGGCAACAGTGAAGTTCACTCGTGCTGCTGCTGGAGCCAAGATGTGTGTACGTGTGACTGGTAATGTGGAGTTCACGATGATCTCAAGTTCTCTGTTGACTATCACTGCTGTGGATCTGACGGCTGTTCACTCGTTCTATGCAAGCTCGAACATGCGTTATGTGGCCTTTGATGCTATTCCTCTCGTGTTCACCACAACTGTGCCTCTGCTCCGTCGTTACCGTAGTGAGGTATCTGATACCTGGTTCGCTCAGGGTTGTGGTCGTGTAAGTCAGGCTATCGATGCTACTGAGATGATTGGAGGTGTACTGGAGTTCCCTGTAGACGGTGTCTGTGCTGGTACTGAGGGTCACTGGGTGATGTTGGATCTGGGAGAATCCAAGAATGTGCTTGAGGTACGCTTCGCTCAGTTGAGCAATGTGAAGTCAGTGACTGTGGGATATCTTCACTCCCCTGATATGTATACATTCAAGTTGGTGGTAGACACAACACTGGCTGAGACGACAACGGGAGCTTTCACTGTGCCTGTGGATTTCGTGGGACGCTACTTGAAGCTGCAGTTCGTGCCTCGCAATGAGGAGAAGTCAATGCTGGTGTCTCTATTCAATCTGAAGTTGGCAAGTTCTGAACCTGCCTTCGGTGATCAGCCTGTGGAGGAGGTGTACATTGAGCCTCAGGGTAGTATGACAACAGTACCACCAAGCAGTATGCCGTTGACCCGCATGGACCGTTCAGTAGAGTACATGTTCGAGAATGGAGGCGAGTATCAGGTGTGGTATAAGTTCTTTGGCACGACATGGCACAAATACAGTTACTACCAAGTGAGTGGTTTAGAGCGTGTGGATGACCTGACATCAATCGAGTCGAACACAGCGATTGTGAATATTCCCAAGACCATTATGTATTCCAGTGTGTATGATATCGTGGCTTCTGGACAGGATCGTGTGTATTATATTCCTAAGTCGGATTCCGCCAAGTGTACTCCTGAGCTGGCAGTGAACTCGGTGCGTGTGAATGTGGAGCCTTTCAACTTCACTTCTCTGGGTGAGTTCTATACTTGTTACAAGTTCAGTAAGTATGCTTTCCTTGATGAGTATGTGTTGTACACTCGTGAGGCTTTGACGGTTACTGTCTACGATACTCCTGTGTTGACTGTGAGTCCGCTTCAGCTAATCACTAATGTGGAGTCGCGTATTGAGATTTCGGGTTATGCTGTGTCTCCTCGTGATTCTGCCGTGTTGTCTGTGGTCTGTCCACCTGTGGATGGCAAGCCAAGCATCGAGTTGACATTGCAGTCTGCTGGCGATCTGACGAATAAGGTGTACGCCGATGTGGCTGTGAACTATGTGGAGAGCGAGTTCAAGGTATGCTACAAATATCAGTACACAGAGACTTATCTGGAGGCTACGAATGTGATTCGCATGTTGCTGTTTACGGGTATCTCACCTCGCAAGCCTGTTGCTGGTCGCAATAATACAATGATTCTCAGTGGTATGATGTTGTACACAGGTGATGAAGTGAAACTTATCACTGGTGAGGAGACATGCGAAGATGAAGGCATCTATTCTGTGGTGATGGATAGTCGCGCTACGATGTTCTTCCCTGTGGAGGGTGTGACGTATCATGCTTGTTACCGTTACAACATGGTGAGCAATGAGTGGCATGAGTATCCTTCGATTGTGGTGACAACAGTGTCTTTGGCTGTATCTGCTGTGGTACCTCAGTTCGCATTCGTGGATCATCTGACAACAGTGAGTGTGATTGGTGAAGGTGTGGCTACTAGCTGTGTGAAGTTTGTGCCTTTCGGTAGCTCATGTTCTGTGAGTGTGCCTGATGAGAATCATATGATAATTACAGATGAGTTTGATTTCCCTGTACTCATGACTACTACAGGTCGTTACAGCATGTGCTTCAGCTTCCAGTGTAGTAATGCTTTCGAGCCTGTGGACCTGGAGTTCAGCGTGGTGGGTCTGACGAATATCCAGCCTACACTGTTAACTGCTTATGAGGTCAAGGAGTTGCAGCTTACTGGCTTCGGAATCACATACGGTGATCCTGTGAAGATGATTGGATTGGATGAAGTGTGTGAGGTGGAGGCTCCTTATTCCCCACTCACAGTATCAGACGCTATGACAGTGACTGTGTATCCTATTCTGGGAGGTGAGAAGAAGCTGTGTATTGAGATGTTGGTATATGGTAATAGAGTATGGCATTCTGCAGATCACTTGCCTATTCGTGTGCGTGATATCCTTCCTGGCGAGCATGTGGCTGTCAAGGGAGTGGAGCATCGTTTCAATCTGACAGGTACAATTGGTTCTGTGCTGGTTCCTGGTGATCAAGTATTATTCACGACGAGTGAGGCTATGACTGATTCAGACTGTATGAGTTACGCTGTGAATGAGGAGGTCTGTGTAGTGGAAGATGATGGTACCTTCAAGATGACATTCCCTGTTGCTGGTCTGGATTTCAAGGTATGTGTGAAGTTCTCTGGAACGGACTCATTCGTACTTGCTCGTAATGTGACGGTTGATGTGCTTCACCTGGAGTCAGTGAGTAAGCAGATGATTGTCGCTGGTACTACGAATACACTGACTGTGGAAGGTGTGGGTCTGACTGCTGGTGATCGATTGGCTGTGATTCCCATGGGAGCTTCATGTCCAACAGATTTGTCGAATTACTTCGAGGTGACTGGAGAGGACGCTCTAACTGCTGATGTGATTGTGCCTGCTGCGTTGAATGTGACTTACAAGGTATGCTATAAGTATGATCGATACTCGATTCCAATTGCCTATGACTATTTCCTGACTGTGTTAGATGTAGTGGAGGTGACTTCGGAGGACACGATTGTGCGTCGTGTGCCTGTTATGCTAACCTACAGTGGACCTGGTTTCGGAGGTGAATCTTCTGAGGTGAGTGCTTTGGATCAGAGTGCTTGGACTGCTGATGAGTACACTTCACTGGTGTCTGAGGGTGAGGCTCATTTGGTAACAATGCCTATAAGCTTCACAGTGACGATGTCTGCCATGAAGTTTGTAAAGGAGGTATCCTTGCGCGTGATTCCAGGAAGTGCTGGTAAAGTGTTGCCTCGTCCTTCGATTACCTTGAGTTACATCTTCCACAACTATGAGATCACCCCTGAGTGTGCGTTGACAGATGTGGAGAATGTTCTGACATTATCTTGCATCCCATTCGCAACTAGCAATCTGAAGATTACCTTGACATCAGAGTCTACAGAGGAGTATGCTTTGTCTCAGTTCGCTGTGAAGGGAAGTCAGTTGGAGGACAACGCATTCGTGTACTACTTGCCTGATGAAGATGATGTGGACTGTACACAGGATCCTGCTGAATTCTACCCTGTATATCTGGAGACTGGAGAAGCCCTGTTGGTGTTCAGTGAGTATGGTTCTATGAAGGCTTGCTTCCGTTTCGGTGGCTCACTTTATGTGGAGCGCAGCAGTGTGAGTGTGCTAGTGAATTTCGCCTATGTTGGTGATGTGAGGGTGTCGACTGTAGTAGTGGGTGACAGTGAAAGCAAGGACGTAACACTCTCAGGTCTGGGTATGTCAGAAAATGATGAGTTCAAGGTGGTGTATGAGTCATGCTCTGAACCTGCTGTTTCTGGTATGGAGGCTCATGTGGAGAAGGATGGTGAGAGCTACATTGCACGTGTGAAGCTGGAGTCTGCTGACTACGATCGTGTGCGTATATGTTACCGATTCGCTTCAAGTATGTACTACATGTTACCTCAGATTCTGCCTGAGGCTGAGGAGACTCCTTACGTTATGACTGTGAAAGATGTGAGAACTTTCCAGGGTATGACTGGATTCGGTACTTCGGCATTGGTGTCTGAACCAAAGCAGTATGTAGTGACGGGCTTCAGTATCTCAAATGAGGATAATGTATTCTTCCGTAAGGAGAGTTGTGCTAACAGCGAGGGCGGATTCAATGTACGTGATGGCATGATTGAGGTGGAGATGAGTGAACCTGGTGAGTACTTCATGTGCTACAGATTCGCTGGCGAGAATATTGTGGCGTTCTCGATGCACACGATACGTGTAGCTCAGGTGACCAAAATCCAGCCTTCTTATGTGGTAATTGGCGAGGAGAACGACATGGAGGTAAGTGGTGCTACTCTGATTGCTGCTGATCGATTCGGATTCACACGCTCGACTTCATCTGCTTGTGAGATGTCCACTTCACAATACCAGAATGCGGAGCTGGTGACTGTATTCCATACCTTTAATAGGCTTGGCGAATACAAACTGTGTGTGCAACTGGATGGTGATGAAACTCCTTATTTGATAAGTAACGTGGTGGTGACAGTCTTATCAGAGCATATGGTGGAGAATGTGGAGGGTACCGTGTTCCCTGTAACGACGATTGTGAAGCGTGATACACACATAGTGACGATTCATAGCAAGACAGTACGCAAGGAGGATAAGGTGAAATTCGTGGTGAATAGTTGTAATGAGGTGGCCCCAGAGTATAATGTAACACTTGGCGATCAGAAGGTGAATGTGGAGGCTGTGTTCAACGAGATGGTTCCTCTGCTTCATGTGTGTTATAAGTTCTATAAGCTTTCTGATTACATGATGACAAACTTCACTATCACCTTGCTGTATGTGGAGGAGGTGGAGCCCGAATATGTCATTCGTGAGGTGGATTCATTGCTGCGATTCACTGGTGAGGGTCTGGATGACGGAAGAGTGCGTCTGGCTGAAGATGACATGTGTACTAAGAAGGTTGGCGAGAAGGCCATCAGTAGGAATCTGGAGGGTCTGTTTGCTGAGCTGTATGTGGCTGAAGAGATATCTGAAGTGTATCTGTGTGTGAAATATCCTAAGTATGATGGTAACTATCATTACACTGGACATGTGTTAGAGGTGTATGGTCTGGAGAGTGTGTCTGTGACCAAGTGGCTGGTGAATCTACCTTTGCCTTCTCCTGAATCTATTAATACCGAAGGACTTATTCTCATAGGACGCGGTCTGGATACAGCTACTGTGAAGCTGGTGCGTTCGAACCGTGACTGTATGGCTTTGGGTGTTGATTTGACTGTGAACTCTAGGAACCTGACAGAGGAGCTGCCTAAGGAGTTCCTAGCAGAGCCATTTGAAGTGACTCAGACTGGTGACTACAAGTTCTGTGTGCGCTTTGGTGAGAATCGCTTCTTGTCATATGACCATATCACCTTCACAGTGGAGGCTTACAGTATTGGCATCGAGGGATCGACTGGTCTAGTGTCGTTGGTCAAGGGTGATGAAGCTACCAGCAAGAACGTTACCTTCACGGGTGCTGTTGAGTATTATAGCGAGATCGATGTGAAGCTTGTGGAGGGTGCGGATTGCGATGCTACACCGGTGTCGGATGTGTCGGTTGAAGTGATTGACTATATAGCCCAGTTGACAGCAAGGACAGGTCTTGAGTCTGCTCTTCATTTCTGTGTGAGTACGGGAGGTAGCTGGTATTACATGTCTGGTTTCGAGTTGTATGTGAAGGAGTTGACGACTGTGACCCTGGATAGCTCTGTGAATGTGTTGAAGGTGACTGAAGGTACATATCATGTGACACTGGATGGATTCCATGTGGGAGCTGGCGATATGCTGAAGTACATTCCTGTGGGAGTCGACTGTTCTGAGGCCTCCTTGTTAACCTATCCTATTGGCACTGGTCGCTATGCAGAGCTAATTATTCAGTCGACACTGTCTGAGTCTGCTTATGAGTTGTGCTACAAGTTCGCTGGTGAGACTGAGTACATGAAGTATTCGAACAAGACGTTGAATGTGTATCTCATTGCTTCAATTCAACCTGACTACTTGGTAGCCTATCAGGAGACTGCTCTGGTTATTACTGGACTTGGTCGTGCTGTGGGTGACAAGCTGTGGTTCGTGGTAAATGACTGTGGCGATGTTCCTACTGATGCCGTGTCTGTGACTTCATTGGATAGTGTGATGGTGACAGTGACAGATCCTTCTGTCCAGTACATGTGTTATAACTTCCTTGAGTATGGTACGGTGAAGGTTACAACAGTACCTGTGGTTATCTACTCAGTGTCCAGCATGTCTCATACTTCATGGCTCAGTGGTGTGGCTCTGCCTACAACTGGTTTCGCGACTCCTGAGGGTGTGACTACTGCTCTGGTGCTGACAGGAACTAATTTCCGTGTGGACAGTCGTGTGAAGTTCGTAACAAGTTCTACTAGCTGCAGCGAAGGAGTGACAACGAATCCAATTCAGATGAATACTGTGTCTGCTGATGGTACGAGCGCTACTCTGATGACTGTTGAGTTCCCTGAGGCAGGTGATTACTATCTCTGTATTGTACATCACCTTGCTTCCAATCAGTATGTCCACTATGATCACAAGATCGAAGTGGTAGAGACAGTCATCAGTGAAACGCGTAATGATCCTGTGTTGTTCGTATTGAGTGAAGATCCAGTCAGTGATACAATCTCTCTCTCTGAAGACTTCTTATCGTTTGTTGCTGCAGATCAGAGTGTGGGTGCAGTGTGGACAGAGTCTGTCTGTAGTAGCTATGCACTCGAGGCTACAGCTTCTCGCTCGGGTTCTTCAGTGACTGTTACTTCGACTTTCTCACGTGCTTACAACAGTCTGAACTTGTGTCTGCGTCTGCCTGGTTCAATCTACGTGCCTTCTCGTATTCGTAAGGTGTTTAAGATCTTCACAGTGCTTGAGAGTGAAGTCCCGTTCGTATCTACGGAGAACTCCAATGTCACCTTCACAGTGCAGGGTCAGAACCTGAAGGTTGACGATCAGATTGCCTTCGTGTCCTCTAATTCATGTGATGGTGTGACTGGAATGACGCTGAATAGTGGATCTGTTACTGTCCCTCTGGGTACTGAGCATTCTTCCTATCATGTCTGTTATCGTCTGAGCGAGTTTGGTGAGACTTCGTCATTCCATCTGCTTCCTGACTTCACAATCACCATCTATCAGGTAACAAGTGTGTCTCCGAAGACTTTGGTCCAGGGACAGACTCAGACCTTCAATCTCGTGTTGAAGCAGGGTACTTTGCCTGAAGGTGTGATGGTACGTGTCATCTCAGCTGCTTCTGGTTCATGCGATTCGTTGGCTGCTGCTGTGGATGCAAAGATTACCTCGGGTAACTCAGTTGAGATGACTCCTGCGGATGCTACTGTGTTTGATACGGAGAATCTCCTCTGTGTGCGTAGAAATGACCAGTCTTCTTTCTTCGCATACAAGGGTATGGGTGTGCAGTTCGCTCGTGTGATTCCTGTGGAGGATCCTCTATTCTTGTTGACAGCTGTGGAGAATGAAGTATTGTTCAGTGAGCAGACTCAAAGTACTGATAGTTTCGTATTCGTCCCTGAGGCTGATTCTTGCCCGGAGTCAGATAACAATGCAGTTGCCTTCACGATGAGTGAGAAGACAGTCCTGTTCGAAGTGGCTACTGGTTTCATGAATTATAAACTCTGTTACAAGTTCACGGATTCCGCGGGTTACTTCGCCTATGACAATTATGGTGTACATTCATTGCCTGTGACAGGTGAGACGATGACTCAAGATGAAGTGGAGCATGTGTTCAAGACTCTGACAAAGACTCAGAATATCGTAACTTATCTGCTGAGGGCTACTACAATTGCCACTCCAAAGACCGATCAGACAACAATCACTTCAGCTGCTACAGCGCTTGTGACCTCAGATGTGAAGCAGTCAGCCAAGATCTTCCAGGTGCTTTATGGCATGAACTATGACTTCAATAGTTTCGCTGTGAATGTTGTGGCCAGTATGGATGCTGATAATATCACTGACTTCATTGGACCTTATGCTCAGCAGGTTAAGACTGCTTATGACGCTGGTAATGGAGAGCAGCCTCAGAAGTTGCTGTTGACTCTGGTGAATGCTAGCTCTGGTGATGCAGAGAAGGTGGAGGCCATTTTGGAGGGCTGGCGTCAGATGGCTGAGAGTAGCGAGGTTGAGCTGTCTACTGATAACAGCTTCCAGTTCAGTGATGGTAGTGAGGTCACTCTGGAGCCACTTCCTGAGTCCACTCGTCGTCGGATGTTGTCTGATACTCCTACGAAGGTGCGTATTAACCGATTCGAGTGTGTGATGATCGATTCGGATATCACGGAGGGATATTGTTATGAAGTGTTGATTAATGGTAGTGTAGACGAGAAGTTGGATAAGGCGTATTCGTTAACATATATGAAGCGTGATCCTGACGATACGGCTTGTGCTACCAAGAAGAACATTCAGGCAGTTGGATGGACATTGAAGGAGTCTGAGGAGGCGAATGAGTGTACATTCTCGAATGGCAAGGCAATTCTGACTGGAACATCGTTCGGTGTGGTGACGACTTCGACAAGCAGTCCTGTGGCACCTTCTCAACTGGATACTACGGTTCTGACAGTGTTATTGGTGGTCTCGATGATTATCTTCATTATTCTCTTCATTGGTCTTGGCTATGCTTTGTGGGTGTACGTACATCCTGCAGAGCCTGTGAACATGGAGGAGATGTGGGGAGGTTTCGATGAGGATCGTAAGAAGAATTTGGAGCAGAAGCGTGCAGAGCGCTTAGCCCGCAAGCAGAAGTTGCTGGAGATGGAGGCTGACTTCGATTCAAGCGATTCAGACTCAAGTAGCGATGCAGGTACAGTGAATCTGGATGATGTGTACAATGATCTGCTGCCTATGGTAGATGAAGGATCAGATGAGGAAGATCTTCATGCCAGCTACACAGAAGCTATTCGTACTGCGAACGAGTCGAGTATGTATGCCCAGCAGGCTGCCGAGAATACGGACATCGTACAGGAAGAGGAGATGCAGAAGGAGGAAGACCTAGGCGAAGTCCGTAATTCTTCCCAGCAGTAAGTGATGATTGAGAGTTCTATTGTTTGTTCATAATTATTCCTTATAGAGATATTTATAGAATCTAACAAACAGATGAAGAGATAGAATTCACAATGATCTTGAGATCCTCATTGAAGGTCTCAAGAATAGAATCTGCCTGTTTCTTCGAGTATAATGCAGCGTCTACGGTAATAGTAACCGTGACTCGATTATTGTAACTCATCAAGGTACTGAAGGCGTGAAGGTCGATAGTAGGAGGTACCGAAAACACGATCTCAGACACCTTGTTCTCCATAATGAATAGAGAAGATGTCGGTCCAGGCATGGTAGACAAGGAAAGAGATGCGGTTTTCCTATCCTTCATTCTCTCAAATTCAGCTACGTGAAGTCAATGTAGATAGGGTCAGCCAGACAACGGGGTTCAACAGACCCCAAGAAGTTCATAAGATGGTTAATTACAATCAATTCTGCCGTCCCGAATCGTTGATGAATAGTGTTACGTACAGTATTTGCGCGTTCCACAGGATCGATTATGTTTACTGGCATTGGAAGAATGCAAAGAGTGAGATCTGTGATTGATGAGAAGGTGATCTGCATACCTTTATTTCCAATCAATGTTTCTCCAGCCGCAATTGGTTCAAAAATCTTAGAGACAGGTTGCATTGTGCCCCAAACAAATGCCTATGTGAAAAGAGAGTGGGTGTGAGTACATGAATAGGAGTAGTGATTGGTTCAGTGAAGTCGTTTGTAGCAAACTTGGCAAAGGCACCTGTCAAACATGAAATCAAAATATCATTAACAGTAAATCCAGATTTCTTCAGTTTCTTGATTTCACTTACTGAAGTGTCCATAGTGCGGTAAACAATGTGTCGTGGAGATTGAATGTCCATTTGAGGAGATGCCTTTAAGGGATTCTTCTTGTCCCGAGGCGCAAAAACAGTTTTGAAAAACCATTTCACCCAACTTCCCGCCAATTGACACTTCGAAATCTTCAAATCTTTCGATTTCGATTTGGTTTTGACTTTGATATTCGTGTCTGTATCTTGATTTCCCGTATACTTCAGAAGAAGACGCATAATGTTCACTCCATCGAGGAGAGCATGGTGATAACGCAGCAAAAAGCCGGATTTACAACTATCAGACCCGATAATATGAGGAAAAACATGAATCATCCAGGGAACATGATGCATGTCGATTCGACTCTATGAATAAGGAATGAAACTAAAAATTACATTAATCTGTTGTTCGGAAAATACTCGAACATCTTCGATTGTTACTGGTTGTTCATGAATGATGAAATGAGTATCCAAGTCGATATCCTCTTCTTTTTCCCTACAAATGACTAAACAACTAAAATAACTACAAATAACTCCATAAACACCTCCGAATAACGAAACGGTGGTTAAATGCCATTTCGCTCATGAATCTAAACAATTAACACTATCAGTCCACTATTACGTATTGCTCCACCACTCCCTAAAGTTATTCGGGTCTAACTCCTTTTCTAGAAAGAGAATGCAATGAACTACAGCTGTTGGACAGAATTTCTCGCTAGTTAAGTAATTCAAACTGCTTCCGTCAACCCATTTGACTCCCTAATGATGATTTCTCCATCCAACTCCAACTCTACTCCGAATCACAGCAACGACAATTACTAAGAGGATCAAAGCAGCTACCACGAGAAGAACAACAGCTGCCATGGTTGGAATCAATCAATGAACACTTATTACATTAGATTTGTTTGTAATTGATACAAAATGACTAAATGAACAGATTTGCAGTAGAGGAATACTGTGACTCGACGTCACACCATTTGGGATATGGTAATACAAGTATCTTTAAAGTATACACACTCTACAGAATTATTTCCGGTAGTATATCTTTCTAGTAATCTTACTAACTGAAACCCGGATACAAACACGACTCTACATACCTCCATTAATTTTGCTTTCTAGATTATTGGACTACCACATAAGGAGACTCAAAAAGCTGTAGAACTATACTGTACATGTCATTCTCTCTCTTCCTTATTGATAGATAGTGATATCTATCATTCTGGCGTGACTAAGGAAGCTGCATTATGGGCTCGACGCGTGCTATTGTGGTTCGGTTGTTGTGTATCTTTGCCGTGTGCCTTTTACTTCTTGGATACTAGTATGGTTCTTACTACACTCTTATTTACTCATTTAGTGAATTTACTGTTGTCTTTGCCCCTCCTCAGCGAACATTGGTAGTCCAGCAACAAAACCTTCGATCTGATGTAAGAAATGAATTTTTATTTCCAATTAAAGGACGACATTCAACGACGTCTTGTTTCTACTGCCTCTGTGTCATTGGTATCTGCTGGAGAGTATTTTTTCATGAATTCTATTTAACGTGCGTAGCATCTCTCATTTTAACTATATTTATCAACAAGTCGTATTTTGGATGGGGTAGGAACTAGAATGTTTGGTGATAGTTCAGACCTTTATCAGTTGTTCTTAGTGTTAGTAAGAAAGAGGAGGATCTCTTGAATTCAATGGTCCAATCGTCTTTTTTCCCATCCCGAGTGATTGTGACCCCTTTTGTTAACGAAATGTCCTCATTTCCTATTAATACTCTTCGAAACATTGGGTATAGTAGTACTACTTCTACACATGTACTTGTGACTGACATCGACGTGATTCCTGCTCGTATGATTCTTAGAATTGTTCTGATTGTTTAGCTTCCCTTTTATCCTCATTTCTTTCACTTCCCTTATCTGTACTGTCTGATGACAAATTAGCGGTTGTTCTGCCACTCTTTGAAATGAACCACTATTCATTGTCATGCACAAATTGGTATTCATGTCAAGAACAGTAAGAATATCTTTGCTCTGCTGATTCCAAGATACAGCCATCTTTTCGGCCTTACGAAGTATGATTTAAAAATGGGTGTTCTAACAGGAGCATGCAAAGAATTGGGTCATAATGGAGTTAATGTACGATTTGGTTCTTGCTTTCATTTGTAGCAATATATGAACAGTAAATGGTATACACAACCTATAACAGATCCCCTGCTACCTTATTCATGTTGGGCGAATTTACAACAGCAACCGTAATCATTCATCAAACATCTCATTTTTAGTTTTGTGATTGTAAGACGCTCATCTCATGTTCCTCCATTTTTCGACAAGTTTTTGGATCATGGAATGAACCGTCTGGAATGGATCAATCATCTTCGTTTCCGCGGTTTTCATTTTTCACTTTTTACCCAATCTTGGTTATATCATTTACGTCACAGTTCGCCAGATACATCAGGTCCAATAACAAGTCAGAATGACAAGATCTTGAAGATTCGTGAGTCCGAACTGTTTGAATTGTATAAAGGCCAATGGATGCTTCCTGTGTGTGGCATGACAACAGAAAACCATCCGAATCCGGTTGGTATGAGCGTAAAAGAATTCCTTGAGAAAAAGGAACGTGATAAAAGCAAAATGTCCACAAGAGACAAAGAAATTGCTGAGCGATTTGCGAAACGTCGTGAGTATCTAAAAAGTAAGAAGCAAGCAAAGTGACTCGCTTTGTTATAACAAACACACAATGGATAATATCTACAATAATCTCGCAAACAGCCGGTTTAACAATCGCATTTCTTTTCCTTCTGCTGAGGAGCAGCAATTACAAAGGCGTCCGCTTTCTCTTGCACAGGAGCACCTTTAGGAAGCTTGTGGCCAATTGACTCGAAAATCTCACGAACATTCAGAGCCATCTTTGCTGAAGTCTCCATAAACAGAAGATTGTTCTCCAAAGCATATTCCTCAGCTTCTTCACGTGAGATCTGACGGTTGTCCTCAAGATCACACTTGTTGCCTGCAAGAGCAATTACAACGTTAGGATCCCCTCTTCTTTGAAGCTCCTTCACCCACGACTTGGCTCCGTTAAAGGACTCCTATTCTTGATCCCAATCAAAGTATTCCGTACACGACTTGTAATATCGTAAACTACAATAGCAGCTCCAGCACCTCTGTAATACATAGGAGCAAGACTACGATAACGTTCTATTTGTGAGGTGGAACATGGAATCAAACCCTGACCAGCAGTATCCCAAATCTCGAATTTGATTGTTACATTGTCAACATTCACAGTTTGAGTCAGGAAGGCAGCTAATTCTTAGAATCCACAAATGAGTCAATACCTCCAATAGTAGGTTCTTGGAAGGGGAAGAATTCATCTTTAACAAAACGAACAACAAGACACGACTTTCCAACGGCAGTATCTCCTAGAAGAACGAGTTTGCAATGAAGGGATTGATCAGCCATTCTAATGCCAGAAGCTACGAAATATTAACTCCATAATTACCATAAATTAAAAGAAATACTCACCTTATGAAGAAGTGAATCAAATCTTGAGGAGAAATCAACATTCATTACGGTTCATGATGTAATAATGCATAAGCCACACGGCAGAATCTCAGTATTTTTTTCAGTATGTTTTTGTGTTTTGAATTCCGAAATGTCCGAAAAACAATACAAGATATTGTTTAGGGGATACGTATGAGTTGTAAGATATGGTCAATAACTAAGTTGGAATTCCCTTTCTGTTGCTATTCTTATATCTCTCAAAGTAACTGATATGAGTCACAAAGTGATATCCTTAAATGCAATGAATAGAAGATCAATGGCTGAGAAATGAAAATAATCCAATTTAAGTCATGAAAACAGGAGAATAAGGGTACTTTACGATAACTGACACCTATTATTTTCAAGGATGCGAGGAGTAACAGAAAAAGAGAAGTGATGTGATGGATACTCTTAGAGATGCTATAAGTCAAGTAAAAAGAGGAAGCTTTGAGTTTCAGTCATTACCGCCGACTAGATGGGTGTATTGAATGAGTCCTTTTCACAAACTGATGCTTCAAGAGTTATTTACGAGGCTGGTAGAGATAAGGAATCCTGTCAAGGATCCACCTTACTGATATAAGCGAATCCAACTGGAAGAGAATCCAGTATAGAACATTAATATATACCTACTTACTGTGAACCTCAATCTCTACAACAGTATTAGTAGTACAACCATCTATACGTTGTATTCCTCACAAGTATCATCTTCAACTACCCTTACCATCTTCTTCTTCAGAACCTCCCTTCTTGAATGGCTTCTTGAGTCTGTCAACATAAACACTACTGGTGATAGCTTAGAGGAGCCGTGGTACTCAGAGATATAACCATAATGGAGAGACTTATCTTTGGAAATGTATCATTGTGAACGATAAGAATGGAAAAGCAGTACTGATGAGGAATGGAATATATGTTACATCATTCATCTTCAAAGGCGATCAAATTGAAGGAAAGTGTACTATTCAATGCGATAAGGAAATATTCAAATATCGAGGATAGTTGAAAATGGATATTTGTCAGGAATCTGTTCAAAGCCTTCTTTAGATGCTGTTCAGATCACCTATTGGTACTATACAGAAGGAATCTATCAGCTTCTCAAGTTTCAAGAGAATAGTCGTTTCTTTTATCGTTTTACTGAATTCGAATCATTCACTTCAGTCAATTCCACAGAATGAGGAGTATTGTATTCATAAGAATGAACTCTGCTTGACGTTCTCAAGTGATCAATTAGTAGAAGAAGCATACAAATTAATAAAGAACTGGCTTGTAATTTGTATGTAATAGAAGGGACAAAACAACGATCTTTTCGGGAAGAATAATCCAATATACATAGGTAATTTAGAATTAATAAAATTTCAAGTTGATTTGAAGTGATTTTGGTCAGGCCATCGGCAGAAAATGGGATTGTATCATACTATGACTATCTTGATAGTACTCCTATATAGTATATGATCTGTTAATGAATTACTCTCCAAAAGTTTCTTATATGACTTAAGGTATCACTACATTCAGTCATAATCATCCTCTCAATGATAAGTTGGTACTTCACAGTAACTTCATTGAACTGGATATCAAGTCTGTGGAGATTTGACTTATCTCTCATCCATCATATCTTGCGGTTCCTGAAAAGGTTCTTATGGCATCATCCTATACGAATTAGAGTACTTGAAGTGGTATATGAATCACAAATCGAGAAATAGATAGTAGAGAAAGGAGATATGGTCACTGTAAGTCTGTTTGAATATCAGTAATATGGTTTCTTGATCCTTGTTTCTCTTTGATGAAAAGGAATCTTTGATACCATAATTCATTGCTGATTCAATGCATGATACACAAAAGAGGATTGAGTTCATATCTTTTCACCGATAGTCTGCTTTGAATCCTCATCCAGCATTCACTTTCTAATAATAGAATTATTATAATGTTAGAGAATTGAAGAGTAGCATAGTTGGAAATGAATCTATTATGATAGAAATACCACTTAACTCTTTATTTCAACAAAAAGCATCAACTAATTCCTAAGACTATCCAATTTCTTAGTCAGTTCTTCTTGCAGTTTCGTTCTCAGCTCTTCTTTCTCTTCTTCCTTCAGACTCATTGCAGTTGCTATCATCTCCAACTGCTTCTCCACACTCTTCTCCACTCCACTCTCAAATAAGTGCTTTTCATCTCCCTCGAATGCTCGATCACCTGATGCATCACTCACCTTTACCATCGTTGATAGATCATATTGAGATTCATCGATCTGCTTCAGTGTCATTTCCAAATAGATTTCTATCAATCATGTAATTCCAAAATTCTTGCCATTTTTGGGTTTGACAGAAGGAGGTCGAATTGGCTCTTCCGAGAAACGCTCCACACGCACACTGTTAACTTGGCGAATTATTTCTTCGTTCAACCGTTCTTGGAGCAATGTCAACCGTTTTTTGGGAATCCCCAAATCTTGATTATTTAGGTAGTTCACTGCATCTGTAGCAGCTCCACAGTAGTTTGCTCCCTTCATTAGATCATAAAACACATTGAACGATAAACATGGGGAATCGATAGAATTGGCGGAGGGTAGTGCCAACGAGATTTGAAGGATGATTCGTGATTGTGGAGGGATTGGATCCTTTCCAATCGTTAATCGAGGTCCATATACCACATCCAAAATAGTAGCTTTTTGTGTCATTCCGGAATTCGATCGTTGTACAGTAATAGGCTCTGAAATCTCACTTGGTGAAATTGATATTGGTCCTGTTGGTCGTAAGAGATCGGACTTGTTGATCAAGGAATGAGATTGACTTGTGCTCAATGACTGTGAATGAGTAGGTGTTAAATGCAGAATTGAATGGGATGGACGAGTGATTATGGGAACTTGATAACCAATAACGGTCACTTTAAAGGCATTCCATAATTCCTCCTCTTTTTGTTGATTCTCATATACGGGCTGTAGTAACTAGACATAAGAATATTGAAACATATGAAAATACCTTCAATTCAAGGAATTCCGATAATTCCTCTGAATACTGCATTTCCTCTTCTGGTGTTAGTGGAGGGGTTCCACTTTGATCCCATAGGAGTTTTAATGCTGATAACAGACGTTCTGTCAAATCAACAGCCGCTTCTGATTCGGACAAATATTGGAGGGAAATTGGGAATTCCACTTTTAAGGTCTCACTAGAGTGAGCATTTCGATTACAGAGGAAAGGAGGTAAAACCAAATTAATTTTGGGTTCCAATGATGAAATCTTGAGATATTTGTACAGTGACAAATACTCCGGGTTTTCTGTCAATGCTACTTTCTTATAGAATTGCCTCATAGAGGTCAGCAATGCTGAGAGAGATAATGAGCAGATCAACTCTTGGTCCTTTTCTGACAATTCCGAAAATCCCTGAGATTTTCGCATTCGGTTGATTTGGTCAATCATTTTCTTGGCCGCATTCCAAGGATATCCATTCTCCGATACTATCACTTTCACGGACACAATCACATCACACTCCCCACAGGAGGGATTATCCAGAAACAGATACTCTGGGATACACACCCGCAAATGTAACATTACCTCAGGTATATTGATACGATGTTGTGTGGACTCAGGGTTGACACGATGCTGCATGGATTCAGTATCAACCACTATTCGACGAATACTCTCATTCCCGCGGGTAGTTGCAGTTTTTCGTTCAGTCTTATTTTTCTCTTCTGGAGCCATAAGAGGACTGGAAACTACTGAAATTTCCTGTGGAATTTCTTCAAATGGTAGTGGTTGTTCTTCAGAAGGCTGATTAAATGAAGTAGCAGGATTGGTTTCGGATGGTAATAGAAATTGTAATTGTGATTTATCAAGACGGACAGAAGGTACAGGAGGTCGTACTGTCGACAAATGTCTCATAAATGCCTGAGAAAAAATGGAATCAGGAGATGGGGAATGATCTAGTGATTAATGTGATATCCATGAAATACAATTAGGATGAGGAGTTACTAATGGTTGAAGAAGAGAGATATCAGGATCCGTTTTATCAGAGAAGAATCGATCTTTTAATATTTCCTCAGCAGTACCCCTTTGACCCTTACAATCAGAAGACAAGAATTCTCTTACTAATGGAGCCAAACACTTTAATAAGCACTCATATAAATCCATATCAACTTGTTTGATACATAATAATCCCTTAGGAGGCTGTCCCTATTAATGATCTTCCTAGTAAACAAATACTCGTAACAATGCATCGAGCACAAAGTTTTCATCATCTAACTCACCATAAGGCTGACATCCACTCAGCAGGTGTATCACACACATCCCTGTTGCATACACATCCACCTCTGGACCCCAATGCCCATCACGAAATACTTCAGGTGGAAAATAACCGCGGAAATCTATATGACAGAAATCATCCAAATTTTACGATCTTCTTTTGCCCATTGTACCTGAGGATAAGGTACATCTGGATGGGATTCTGTTAACCAGTAATAACCACCAACACGAACTTGTCCCGTTGAACGAAAATAGAAAAGAGAAGGAAGACGGATTCGACCATGAATGATGGGCTTATGAGTAGGGGTCTCACGATGAAGCTCTGAGAGTCCTGTAAAGATGTCCTGCATCCATTTGCGGACAAGACTCAAATGAACTGAGCCAATTGCTGCGTATACTCTAAACGATCAAAGAGTAAGTGACGAAAATACGTAGCAACACTCTCATTGATTGATTCTGTTATGTAGCTTATAGTTTTGTTTGTTGTGGATCTGGATTCTGCAAAACACTGAAGGAAGAAACTATATTGAATTCAGCCCTGTGCGCACTACTCATTGGAATTATAATGCTCAACAAAATTTAGCGCATTCATAAAGCAACTGGCTACTTCATCCTTCCAAAGTGATATGTTAATTTTGTGACATAGTACCTCTTTTCCATCATCAGTTGAATAGGCTTTCGATCTATACATTCAATCGTTATCGTAACTCAAACATTTCAAATTGAGGATACTTAACAACAAGC
The DNA here is from genome assembly GCA_027406425.1 of Blastocystis sp. subtype 8. Classification (NCBI taxonomy): domain Eukaryota; class Bigyra; order Opalinata; family Blastocystidae; genus Blastocystis; species Blastocystis sp. subtype 8. The sequence continues at coordinate 64,004 of JANPWN010000184.1, forward strand.
GATTCCTAAACTAATAAAAGAATCACAAACCTACAGTCTTGTACTTACGAAGCAACCCTTCTTCACTCTCACTTGCTGTTATGGGCACTTTGACATCCATTGTTTCTAATACAATGAACGCTCCAAGAAAATGAATTAGAACTAGAAAAGCGAGTGACAGAGTACAGCAGCGGAGAATTGATCGAAAACCGCGGGACAGAGATATGTAAATAACTATTGTCCTTCAGCTGTGACCATTCTCTTGTATAACTGAGATCGACCAGATATACAACTAGTGATCTTTCACACTTTTTCTCCAATCATGATGAAATGGCATTTGGATCAGATTGTTGGTATCTCTGCAATCTCAAAGCATTTTGGAGGAGTGGATGACGAGGATTTGTTGATTCTCCTCAGTCGTCTTAAAGAGCTGGAAGACGCTTACAGGTACGCATATTATTCCTTAAAGATCATTTCTAAGTGATATTGAACATTGTTGTGAGAGTATCAACGATTTCGTTTCTTCTCTATCAAATAGTTTGGGATCTGTAATAACAGGCTTATCAAACATCGAATATACCAGTACAGAGAGTATCGAAACAAAGGTCTTCAAGGCTCATATGAAGAACTTCTCGAATGAGTATGATAAGTTTGTAAAATACAAAATCGTATAATTCAGGAATCCATGGTTAAAAATAGGATATGGAGATGAGTGAATTACTGCTTACTGATCTCGGAGAAAAAAAACAAGCTATCGAGGATTTGAGAAATCGGATCTCATTGTGTCAGAAATCGTGTACTTCCTTCAAAGAAATGCAATTAAGACAGTCCAAACTAAGGAGTCAAGGAGAACAATATCCCGAGTTTGAAGAAGAGTTTGAAAAGTTGCGAATTATTGTAGATCAACAGAAACTACAATTGCAGTCCGATGTTCACTTTATCCTTGAGAAAGAGATTCCCTTTGTTGAACACAGCATGGACGTTGTACTGTCCTTTGATGGTGACTGACAGATAGATTATGGGAATGATGCAACGTTCTGTGACTCACAATGCTTCTTTGTTAACTAAAGAACCACCCAGCTATTTGTTGAACCCAGATGCGCCATTTGTAGAAGGAAAGGAGGATTCTGAGATTGACTTTGTGGTTACTGCTGGAGGAAGCCACATTTTGCCATTGTCAATCAAAGTAGTAGAGGTTGAAAGAGTTTACAAATAGAAAGGACGAGAGATTATTTGGTCCATTCAAACAGATGGAAGTGATATTGGCTTCCGATTAGTGTATCGTGATGAAAAGATGAATGAAACTGTGATTGAACCCTTGCATCGCATTTGTGTTTCAGGTGCTTATCAGTAGGAATTGATGAAAGCAGTAATGGTTAGAGGATCATATGTCGGTGTTGGATCGGGGATGCTGGAATTGTTATTTGACAATTCACATGCGTTCTTTCGTTCTAAGAAGATTCATGTGCGGTTAGGTGTAGCTGATGAACAAACATGAATTGTTTGTTTAACCATCTTCATCTTCTGGAGATTCAACTAAATGAGACCACACCTCGATGGAGGGGAAAAATGTGGAAATCAAAATGTCCATCAAGTGCAAACACAAATTCTTACAAAACAGTTCATCCTGAAATTGCTCAAATATCCGTAATAGAGATAATCGAATAGTTGCAAGTGAATCGAACTTCTCAAGGAAATGAAAGAGTTCATCTGGAAAATTGGATAATAGAGCATTCCTTGCTCTGTTCATTTCACTTCCTTCTTCTGATGGAGAGTTCTCTGAAAGAGACGCTTCCACCGATAAACTAGATGGATTCTGTAGGTACCATTCTTCTCCACTATACGAACGAATTCTCAAACAACCTAAAAGAAAGGCAATATTCGTTGGACTTATAAAGTCATTTTCCACCTGTTTGTAGTATTTAAAAAGACTTCCACCATTTATAATATGTGCCACTCTACTAATTAACTCTAATAAAAAGAAGATACTTCTCAAGCAGATTGTGCAATTTTCCATACAGACCTCCAGATGAATCAACCTGTAGGAAATCATTTACAAAACAAAATAACTGAGACTCCAACATTTGAAGTCGTCGATACTGAGATTGATCTTCCATACTCACAGGTTCTTCTTCTTTTATTGTTTCTTCCTCAGTTTCTTCCTCCAATGGTTCAGCTTCTTTAATTTCTGTGATATCACCTTCAGGTACAAAAAGGGCTTGAAAAGAGGGAGTTGAACGAATATGTACACACTGTAAAACAGAATTAAAGAACAAGTTCAAACCAACACATCGCTTCTTCAGACTGTCAGGATCATAGTTCGATTTGGAACCAAATTGTTTCGGAGGGAATGCAGGAAATCCACGGGGAAGTAAAGATTCTACCGAAGTATAGAAATGACGAAGAGTAGAGTAACGATGTTGCACTCTAGAGATGAATGAGATTCACAATACTAACATCCAGGAACGATCTGCAGTAAAAACATGAATTGAAAACTGTACAACATTACGCTTTTCCTCCTTGTCATATATGATTGAGTACTCAGAAATATCGAAAGAAGTAATCGAATTAATCTGATATTAAAATAAAAAAGAATATTCACTAATTTACTGATCAGAGTAGACTGAGGATCAAGGGAAGGAGAGTCAGGAGAAGTGGAAAAAGATTCACTTGGAGTCTCCATTCCAAAAATATCAATCGGTTCTGGAACTCTCGAAACTGTATCTAATTCGATATCTTGTAATAGTGATGGAGATGTAGTTTGCACACTACTTACACCCTGAGAATCACTCCGTTCTGTTCGTTTTTGACCTTCATATGATAAACTGAAACGAACTCCTCCGATCAAATTAATCATCTTCACAACTTCACTTTTCTATTCATAAATAGGTTACTCTAAAACAATACATTTTCTGGAATCATCATAATAGCAGAAGAAGAATACCAACTCTGCCAATCAACAAAAGTTATTGAGAGGATGAATGAATGAAGAGAATGAGTGTTGAGGAGATGACGAAGTGCATATTCTGCATATTTCACATCCTTTGAAAAACGAATAACTCCCGCGGGAATATTTGCTTTCTGGAACACAGTCCAAATCCCCGGAACACTTGGTTTCAATTTGTACATAAAGACATCCAAATAAGCAATAATAAGAGATCGAACAGCTGGGCTGTCCTCTGTCAACTACACAAAAAAAAAGATTCAAATAGATACACTTCGTGTTGGCTGCTTCATATACTGAGAGATTACATCCATTGTTCGTTGCTGGAGTGATTGAAGAAGGAAAGTCCGTTGTCGGAGCCATTCTTCCACCTCATCCAGTCCAGACATCCAAGAAAGTGATAAATCTGAAGTAATTACACTGTCTGTGGAAGCCAGATGGCGTTGACGGAATGTTTCTGGACATTATACCAAATGGAAAAATCATACCATTAGCTTTGTTCATTTGTTTTAACACCACTCCTTCCTTCTCGTCATCTTTCTCGTATATCTTCTTTAGAGTTGTCATTTCGATAGCTCCATTCTTCATTTCCTTGATCTGTTTACGAGCTTTGAATTAAGGAAGAGTATTGAACATACATTTTATCTCACGGACACGCTGACGGCTATACCAAGGCATACACTCACAAGCAATCACTGTATTCTTGGTATCCAATTTCAGTCCAAATCGAATCAAATCACTTCGCAATGTAATACAATCTGAAAGCAAAGAATACTCCTTGCCATCAACTAGATATCATCAGTATCGATTGTCACTCACAAAGATAAGTATTGTGATTGGTTTGTTCAATCATTTCATGAATCACCGTAAGTTTTATTTTCGATTTCACTTCCAATACATAACTCATTTCACGGCAGTAGGAAAGATGATAAACACGAGAAAAAGGATGACAAGATCGAATTAAAAACGAACCTGTTGGGGCATGAAGGAGAATTGTCTCCGCTTGAAAACGAGAGAGACAGTGTGCTACGTACTGCTGGGCATCATCTCGTATATTGACTGGAAGTGAACCGATTTGCTTACTGAGATAAGACTGATTTGACATAGCGATTTGAAGAGTGAGAGCTCTGATAATGGAGTGAATAGAGTGTGTAGATATAGACAAAATCAGTGAATTAAAAATATGGGGAGTGATGAATTCGAGTGATGGAAGGAGAATCTTCTTCGAAATGATCTCACAGATTATATCTCGTAGTAACGAATTGTTTGGATCGACTGGAAAAAGTCTTATATACAATTGCTGAGATAACTATCTTTAGAGATAACCATAGATTCCTACATAGCGTAAATAGATGATAGTCAGTTCTGGATCTCGTAATGCTGGATGAAGCAATCCGCGTTTGAGAAACTCACTTTTAATCGCTTGATGGCGAGCAGAGAGATTATCCTTGGAAAAATACCCTGCTATGTACTTTGGATCATATGAACGTTCTCGTCTTCGAGCAAAGAATAACTAGAGATGAATCTGAACGAAGTGATCCACATCATGATTCTCATAGGCTGCCTCTTCACGCATCTGACGATATTTCATTGTTGAATCATTTAGAACTGTAAAGAATGAATTGACAAAAACGAATAACAAGTCCCTTCGCGCCAAAGATCGAATCAATTCACTCTCTGCTTGGAGAAGCATTCCTTGGGTACATGTAAACAAATCGTCATTCTGGGACTTACTTACTACCCATTACATTCTTCCAAATTTCCTACGAAATGTATCTCCACCAAAAAGTTCGTGTAGTACCAAGTAATTGATATGATCTATACGTCACATCAATACATCAGTACACACCCAATTCATTTTTGATGGCATTAGACGATCTCCACTCATCTGATAAGGCACTGTTAAGAGATATTACTGGAAGGCGACGAGATAAAGACTTCTTTATAACACCGTCAAAATCCTCTTTCACATGAAGTGCTGTACGATACTTAGGTTTCTCATAATGCAAATTCACTAGGTATACAATCAATTCGTAGAGACAACCAACACAAACGAGGAACCATAGATATTTTAAACATCCAATTGTTATACGGCCTAACCACGAATCAAAGAGAAACAGTAAACGACCGATCCTCACAATGACATCCCATCGTTGCAAAATGGTTATTAACCACAAAGAGAAGATCAGTGTACTTGTAATGAACTCCATTGGTAATTAATGCAAGTTCTCCAAGTACTGTTCCTGCAGAAACTTGTTTGACTCTCATTTCAGTCAACAGCTGTGTGGCATAGCAGCATGATTCTCGGATGAGATAAATGTAGTTCAGGGTTCGATTCTCTATGGAAGTTACTTTTTCTTGGCGAATTCAACTTATTCATGCTCAATAAATGATCTATCATCACGTATCGCTTCAATTCTTTTGTTCAGTGTTTCAGATACAATGAATCGTCATTAGTTCATTTTGATAAGCAGTGATTCCATGTCGTTGCGCAATTATTCGGTCTCTATGGGGGATGGAAGGTGGCTGCCTTTTGATAAGTGCCATATAAACTTTATTCTTGATCGTTATGCTGTCTCGTTCTGCTGTTGTGGCTCGTTCTTTCGGAACTGCTGCTCGTAAGCTGTTTGTTGGAGGAAACTGGAAGTGCAACGGATCTCTGTCGAAGGTTCAGGAGATCGTGAACACTCTGAACGCTTCCAATCTCAACAACGATGCTGAGGTGGTAATTGCTCCTCCTGCTCTGTATCTGCGTGACACTGTGAACGCGATTCGTCCCGATGTGCAGGTGGCTGCTCAGGATGTTTGGACTCAGGGTAATGGAGCTTTCACTGGAGAGACCTCTGCTGAGATGTTGAAGGATATCAAGGTCGGTTGGGCTATTGTAG